>CAXIWN010000046.1:0-112632 GCA_964036215.1 Oscheius sp. DF5033 | reverse complement strand
ATCCAAATCGCCAAAAATCCAAATCGCCAAAAATCCAAATCGCCAAAAATCCAAATCGCCAAAAATCCAAATCGCCAAAAATCCAAATCGCCAAAATTGGCGATCGCCAAAAATCCAAATCGCCAAAAATCCAAATCGCCTAAAATCCAAATCGCCTAAAATCCAAATCGCCAAAAATCCAAATCGCCAAAAAACCAAATCGCCAAAAATCCAAATCGCCAAAAATCCAAATCGCCAAAAATCCAAATCGCCAAAAATCCAAATCGCCAAAATTGGCGATCGCCAAAAATCCAAATCGCCAAAAATCCAAATCGCCAAAAATCCAAATCGCCAAAAATCCAAATCGCCAAAAATCCAAATCGCCAAAAATCCAAATCGCCAAAAATCCAAATCGCCAAAATTGGCGATCGCCAAAAATCCAAATCGCCAAAAATCCAAATCGCCTAAAATCCAAATCGCCTAAAATCCAAATCGCCTAAAATCCAAATCGCCTAAAATCCAAATCGCCAAAAATCCAAATCGCCAAAAATCCAAATCGCCAAAAATCCAAATCGCCTAAAATCCAAATCGCCAAAAATCCAAATCGCCAAAAATCCAAATCGCCAAAAAACCAAATCACCAAAAGTCCAAATCGCCAAAAATCCAAATCGCCAAAAATCCAAATCGCCAAAAATCCAAATCGCCAAAAATCCAAATCGCCAAAAATCCAAATCGCCAAAAATCCAAATCGCCAAAAATCCAAATCGCCAAAAATCCAAATCGCCAAAAATCCAAATCGCCAAAAATCCAAATCGCCAAAAATCCAAATCGCCAAAAATCCAAATCGCCTAAAATCCAAATCGCCAAAAATCCAAATCGCCAAAAATCCAAATCGCCAAAAATCCAAATCGCCTAAAATCCAAATCGCCAAAATTGGCGATCGCCAAAAATCCAAATCGCCAAAATTGGCGATCGCCAAAAATCCAAATCGCCAAAATTGGCGATCGCCAAAAATCCAAATCGCCAAAAATCCAAATCGCCTAAAATCCAAATCGCCAAAAATCCAAATCGCCAAAAATCCAAATCGCCAAAAATCCAAATCGCCAAAAATCCAAATCGCCAGAAATCCAAATCGCCAAAATTGGCGATCGCCAAAAATCCAAATCGCCAAAAATCCAAATCGCCAAAAATCCAAATCGCCAAAAATCCAAATCGCCAAAAATCCAAATCGCCAAAAATCCAAATCGCCTAAAATCCAAATCGCCAAAAATCCAAATCGCCAAAAATCCAAATCGCCAAAATTGGCGATCGCCAAAAATCCAAATCGCCAAAAATCCAAATCGCCAAAAATCCAAATCGCCAAAAATCCAAATCGCCAAAATTGGCGATCGCCAAAAATCCAAATCGCCAAAAATCCAAATCGCCTAAAATCCAAATCGCCAAAAATCCAAATCGCCAAAAATCCAAATCGCCAAAAATCCAAATCGCCAAAAATCCAAATCGCCAAAAATCCAAATCGCCAAAATTGGCGATCGCCAAAAATCCAAATCGCCTAAAATCCAAATCGCCAAAAATCCAAATCGCCAAAAATCCAAATCGCCAAAATTGGCGATCGCCAAAAATCCAAATCGCCAAAAATCCAAATCGCCTAAAATCCAAATCGCCAAAAATCCAAATCGCCAAAAATCCAAATCGCCAAAAATCCAAATCGCCAAAAATCCAAATCGCCAAAAATCCAAATCGCCAAAAGTCCAAATCGCCAAAAATCCAAATCGCCAAAAATCCAAATCGCCAAAAATCCAAATCGCCAAAAATCCAAATCGCCAAAAATCCAAATCGCCAAAAATCCAAATCGCCAAAAATCCAAATCGCCAAAAATCCAAATCGCCAAAAATCCAAATCGCCAAAAATCCAAATCACCAAAAATCCAAATCGCCAAAAAACCAAATCACCAAAAATCCAAATCGCCAAAAATCCAAATCGCCAAAATTGGCGATCCCCAAAAATCCAAATCGCCAAAAATCCAAATCGCCAAAAATCCAAATCGCCAAAAATCCAAATCGCCAAAAATCCAAATCGCCAAAAATCCAAATCGCCAAAAATCCAAATCGCCAAAAATCCAAATCGCCAAAATTGGCGATCGCCAAAAATCCAAATCGCCAAAAATCCAAATCGCCAAAAATCCAAATCGCCAAAAATCCAAATCGCCAAAAATCCAAATCGCCAAAAATCCAAATCGCCAAAAATCCAAATCGCCAAAAATCCAAATCGCCAAAAGTCCAAATCGCCAAAATTGGCGATCGCCAAAAATCCAAATCGCCAAAAATCCAAATCGCCAAAAATCCAAATCGCCAAAAATCCAAATCGCCAAAAATCCAAATCGCCAAAAATCCAAATCGCCAAAAATCCAAATCGCCAAAAATCCAAATCGCCAAAAATCCAAATCGCCAAAAGTCCAAATCGCCAAAATTGGCGATCGCCAAAAATCCAAATCGCCAAAAATCCAAATCGCCAAAAAACCAAATCGCCAAAAATCCAAATCGCCAAAAATCCAAATCGCCAAAAATCCAAATCGCCAAAATTGGCGATCGCCAAAAATCCAAATCGCCAAAAATCCAAATCGCCAAAAATCCAAATCGCCAAAAATCCAAATCGCCAAAAATCCAAATCGCCAAAAATCCAAATCGCCAAAATTGGCGATCGCCAAAAATCCAAATCGCCAAAAATCCAAATCGCCAAAAATCCAAATCGCCAAAAATCCAAATCGCCAAAAATCCAAATCGCCAAAAATCCAAATCGCCAAAAAACCAAATCGCCAAAAATCCAAATCGCCAAAAATCCAAATCGCCAAAAATCCAAATCGCCAAAAATCCAAATCGCCAAAAATCCAAATCGCCAAAAATCCAAATCGCCAAAAATCCAAATCGCCAAAAATCCAAATCGCCAAAAATCCAAATCGCCAAAAATCCAAATCGCCAAAAATCCAAATCGCCAAAAATCCAAATCGCCAAAAATCCAAATCGCCAAAAATCCAAATCGCCAAAAATCCAAATCGCCAAAAATCCAAATCGCCAAAAAACCAAATCACCAAAAATCCAAATCGCCAAAAATCCAAATCGCCAAAAATCCAAATCGCCAAAAATCCAAATCGCCAAAAATCCAAATCGCCAAAAATCCAAATCGCCAAAAATCCAAATCGCCAAAAATCCAAATCGCCAAAAATCCAAATCGCCAAAAATCCAAATCGCCAAAAATCCAAATCGCCAAAAATCCAAATCGCCAAAAATCCAAATCGCCAAAAAACCAAATCGCCAAAAATCCAAATCGCCAAAAATCCAAATCGCCAAAAATCCAAATCGCCAAAAATCCAAATCGCCAAAAATCCAAATCGCCAAAATTGGCGATCGCCAAAAATCCAAATCGCCAGAAATCCAAATCGCCAAAAATCCAAATCGCCAAAAATCCAAATCGCCAAAAATCCAAATCGCCAAAAATCCAAATCGCCAAAAATCCAAATCGCCAAAAATCCAAATCGCCAAAAATCCAAATCGCCAAAAATCCAAATCGCCAAAAATCCAAATCGCCAAAAATCGAAATCGCCAAAAGTCCAAATCGCCAAAATTGGCGATCGCCAAAAATCCAAATCGCCAAAAAACCAAATCGCCAAAAATCCAAATCGCCAAAAATCCAAATCGCCAAAAATCCAAATCGCCAAAAATCCAAATCGCCAAAAATCCAAATCGCCAAAATTGGCGATCGCCAAAAATCCAAATCGCCAAAAATCCAAATCGCCAAAAATCCAAATCGCCAAAAATCCAAATCGCCAAAAATCCAAATCGCCAAAAATCCAAATCGCCAAAAATCCAAATCGCCAAAAATCCAAATCGCCAAAAATCCAAATCGCCAAAATTGGCGATCGCCAAAAATCCAAATCGCCAGAAATCCAAATCGCCAAAAATCCAAATCGCCAAAAATCCAAATCGCCAAAAATCCATATCGCCAAAAATCCAAATCGCCAAAAATCCAAATCGCCAAAAATCCAAATCGCCAAAAATCGAAATCGCCAAAAGTCCAAATCGCCAAAATTGGCGATCGCCAAAAATCCAAATCGCCAAAAATCCAAATCGCCAAAAGTCCAAATCGCCAAAATTGGCGATCGCCAAAAATCCAAATCGCCAAAAATCCAAATCGCCAAAAATCCAAATCGCCAAAAATCCAAATCGCCAAAATTGGCGATCCCCAAAAATCCAAATCGCCAAAAATCCAAATCGCCAAAAATCCAAATCGCCAAAAATCCAAATCGCCAAAAATCCAAATCGCCAAAATTGGCGATCCCCAAAAATCCAAATCGCCAAAAATCCAAATCGCCAAAAATCCAAATCGCCAAAAATCCAAATCGCCAAAAATCCAAATCGCCAAAAATCCAAATCGCCAAAAATCCAAATCACCAAAAATCCAAATCGCCAAAAATCCAAATCGCCAAAAATCCAAAGCGCCAAAAATCCAAATCGCCAAAAATCCAAATCGCCAAAAATCCAAATCGCCAAAAATCCAAATCGCCAAAAAACCAAATCACCAAAAATCCAAATCGCCAAAAATCCAAATCGCCAAAAATCCAAATCGCCAAAAAACCAAATCACCAAAAATCCAAATCGCCAAAAATCCAAATCGCCAAAAATCCAAATCGCCAAAAATCCAAATCGCCAAAAGTCCAAATCGCCAAAATTGGCGATCGCCAAAAATCCAAATCGCCAAAAATCCAAATCGCCAAAAATCCAAATCGCCAAAAATCCAAATCGCCAAAAATCCAAATCGCCAAAAATCCAAATCGCCAAAAATCCAAATCGCCAAAAATCCAAATCGCCAAAAATCCAAATCGCCAAAAATCCAAATCGCCAAAAATCCAAATCGCCAAAAATCCAAATCGCCAAAAATCCAAATCGCCAAAAATCCAAATCGCCAAAAATCCAAATCGCCAAAAATCCAAATCGCCAAAAATCCAAATCGCCAAAAATCCAAATCGCCAAAAATCCAAATCGCCAAAAATCCAAATCGCCAAAAATCCAAATCGCCAAAAATCCAAATCGCCAAAAATCCAAATCGCCAAAAATCCAAATCGCCAAAAATCCAAATCGCCAAAAATCCAAATCGCCAAAAATCCAAATCGCCAAAAAACCAAACCACCAAAAATCCAAATCGCCAAAAATCCAAATCGTCAAAAATCCAAATCGCCAAAAATCCAAATCGCCAAAAATCCAAATCGCCAAAAATCCAAATCGCCAAAAATCCAAATCACCAAAAATCCAAATCGCCAAAAATCCAAATCGCCAAAATTGGCGATCCCCAAAAATCCAAATCGCCGAAAATCCAAATCGCCAAAAATCCAAATCGCCAAAAATCCAAATCGCCAAAAATCCAAATCGCCAAAAATCCAAATCGCCAAAAATCCAAATCGCCAAAAATCCAAATCGCCAAAAATCCAAATCGCCAAAAATCCAAATCGCCAAAAATCCAAATCGCCAAAAATCCAAATCGCCAAAAATCCAAATCGCCAAAAATCCAAATCGCCAAAAATCCAAATCGCCAAAAATCCAAATCGCCAAAAATCCAAATCGCCAAAATTGGCGATCCCCAAAAATCCAAATCGCCAAAAATCCAAATCGCCAAAAATCCAAATCGCCAAAAATCCAAATCGCCAAAAATCCAAATCGCCAAAATTGGCGATCGCCAAAAATCCAAATCGCCAAAAATCCAAATCGCCAAAAATCCAAATCGCCAAAATTGGCGATCGCCAAAAATCCAAATCGCCAAAAATCCAAATCGCCAAAAATCCAAATCGCCAAAATTGGCGATCGCCAAAAATCCAAATCGCCAAAAGTCCAAATCGCCAAAAATCCAAATCGCCAAAAATCCAAATCGCCAAAATTGGCGATCGCCAAAAATCCAAATCGCCAAAAATCCAAATCGCCAAAAATCAAATCGCCAAAAATCCAAATCGCCAAAATTGGCGATCGCCAAAAATCCAAATCGCCAAAAATCCAAATCGCCAAAAATCAAATCGCCAAAAATCCAAATCGCCAAAAATCCAAATCGCCAAAAATCCAAATCGCCAAAAATCCAAATCGCCAAAATTGGCGATCGCCAAAAATCCAAATCGCCAAAAATCCAAATCGCCAAAAATCCAAATCGCCAAAAATCCAAATCGCCAAAAATCCAAATCGCCAAAAATCAAATCGCCAAAAATCCAAATCGCCAAAAGTCCAAATCGCCAAAAATCCAAATCGCCAAAAATCCAAATCGCCAAAAATCCAAATCGCCAAAAGTCCAAATCGCCAAAAATCCAAATCGCCAAAAATCCAAATCGCCAAAATTGGCGATCGCCAAAAATCCAAATCGCCAAAAATCCAAATCGCCAAAAAACCAAATCGCCAAAAATCCAAATCGCCAAAAATCCAAATCGCCAAAAATCCAAATCGCCAAAAATCCAAATCGCCAAAAATCCAAATCGCCAAAAATCCAAATCGCCAAAAGTCCAAATCGCCAAAAATCCAAATCGCCAAAAATCCAAATCGCCAAAATTGGCGATCGCCAAAAATCCAAATCGCCAAAAATCCAAATCGCCAAAAGTCCAAATCGCCAAAAATCCAAATCGCCAAAAATCAAATCGCCAAAAATCCAAATCGCCAAAAATCCAAATCGCCAAAAATCCAAATCGCCAAAAATCCAAATCGCCAAAAATCCAAATCGCCAAAAATCCAAATCACCAAAAATCCAAATCGCCAAAAATCCAAATCGCCAAAAATCCAAATCGCCAAAAATCCAAATCGCCAAAAATCCAAATCACCAAAAATCCAAATCGCCAAAAATCCAAATCACCAAAAATCCAAATCGCCAAAAATCCAAATCGCCAAAAATCCAAATCGCCAAAAATCCAAATCGCCAAAAATCCAAATCGCCAAAAATCCAAATCACCAAAAATCCAAATCGCCAAAAATCCAAATCGCCAAAAATCCAAATCGCCAAAAATCCAAATCGCCAAAAGTCCAAATCGCCAAAATTGGCGATCGCCAAAAATCCAAATCGCCAAAAATCCAAATCGCCAAAAATCCAAATCACCAAAAATCCAAATCGCCAAAATTGGCGATCGCCAAAAATCCAAATCGCCAAAATTGGCGATTGCCAAAAATCCAAATCGCCAAAAATCCAAATCGCCAAAAATCCAAATCGCCAAAAATCCAAATCGCCAAAAATCCAAATCGCCAAAAATCCAAATCGCCAAAAATCCAAATCGCCAAAAATCCAAATCGCCAAAAATCCAAATCGCCAAAAATCCAAATCGCCAAAAATCCAAATCGCCAAAATTGGCGATCGCCAAAAATCCAAATCGCCAAAAATCCAAATCGCCAAAATTGGCGATCGCCAAAAATCCAAATCGCCAAAAATCCAAATCGCCAAAAATCCAAATCGCCAAAAATCCAAATCGCCAAAAATCCAAATCGCCAAAAATCCAAATCGCCAAAAGTCCAAATCGCCAAAATTGGCGATCGCCAAAAATCCAAATCGCCAAAAATCCAAATCGCCAAAAATCCAAATCGCCAAAATTGGCGATCGCCAAAAATCCAAATCGCCAAAAATCCAAATCGCCAAAATTGGCGATCGCCAAAAATCCAAATCGCCAAAAATCCAAATCGCCAAAAATCCAAATCGCCAAAAATCAAATCGCCAAAAATCCAAATCGCCAAAAATCAAATCGCCAAAAATCCAAATCGCCAAAAATCCAAATCGCCAAAAATCCAAATCGCCAAAAATCCAAATCGCCAAAAATCCAAATCGCCAAAAATCCAAATCGCCAAAAATCCAAATCGCCAAAAATCCAAATCGCCAAAAAACCAAATCACCAAAAATCCAAATCGCCAAAAATCCAAATCGCCAAAAATCCAAATCGCCGAAAATCCAAATCGCCAAAAATCAAATCGCCAAAAATCCAAATCGCCAAAAATCCAAATCGCCAAAAATCCAAATCGCCAAAAATCCAAATCGCCAAAAATCCAAATCGCCAAAAATCCAAATCGCCAAAAATCCAAATCGCCAAAAATCCAAATCGCCAAAAATCCAAATCGCCAAAAATCCAAATCGCCAAAAATCCAAATCGCCAAAAAACCAAATCACCAAAAATCCAAATCGCCAAAAATCCAAATCGCCAAAAATCCAAATCGCCAAAAATCCAAATCGCCAAAAATCCAAATCGCCAAAAATCCAAATCGCCAAAAGTCCAAATCGCCAAAATTGGCGATCGCCAAAAATCCAAATCGCCAAAAATCCAAATCGCCAAAAGTCCAAATCGCCAAAATTGGCGATCGCCAAAAATCCAAATCGCCAAAAATCCAAATCGCCAAAAATCCAAATCACCAAAAATCCAAATCGCCAAAATTGGCGATCGCCAAAAATCCAAATCGCCAAAAATCCAAATCGCCAAAAATCCAAATCGCCAAAATTGGCGATCGCCAAAAATCCAAATCGCCAAAAATCCAAATCGCCAAAAATCCAAATCGCCAAAAATCCAAATCGCCAAAAATCCAAATCGCCAAAAATCCAAATCGCCAAAAATCCAAATCACCAAAAATCCAAATCGCCAAAAATCCAAATCACCAAAAATCCAAATCGCCAAAAATCCAAATCGCCAAAAATCCAAATCGCCAAAAATCCAAATCGCCAAAATTGGCGATCGCCAAAAATCCAAATCGCCAAAAATCCAAATCGCCAAAAATCCAAATCGCCAAAAATCAAATCGCCAAAAATCCAAATCGCCAAAAATCCAAATCGCCAAAAATCCAAATCGCCAAAAATCCAAATCGCCAAAAATCCAAATCACCAAAAATCCAAATCGCCAAAAATCCAAATCACCAAAAATCCAAATCGCCAAAAATCCAAATCGCCAAAAATCCAAATCGCCAAAAATCCAAATCGCCAAAAATCCAAATCGCCAAAAATCCAAATCACCAAAAATCCAAATCGCCAAAAATCCAAATCGCCAAAAATCCAAATCGCCAAAAATCCAAATCGCCAAAAGTCCAAATCGCCAAAATTGGCGATCGCCAAAAATCCAAATCGCCAAAAATCCAAATCGCCAAAAATCCAAATCACCAAAAATCCAAATCGCCAAAATTGGCGATCGCCAAAAATCCAAATCGCCAAAAATCCAAATCGCCAAAAATCCAAATCGCCAAAAATCCAAATCGCCAAAAATCCAAATCGCCAAAAATCCAAATCGCCAAAAATCCAAATCGCCAAAAATCCAAATCGCCAAAAATCCAAATCGCCAAAATTGGCGATCGCCAAAAATCCAAATCGCCAAAAATCCAAATCGCCAAAATTGGCGATCGCCAAAAATCCAAATCGCCAAAAATCCAAATCGCCAAAAATCCAAATCGCCAAAAATCCAAATCGCCAAAAATCCAAATCGCCAAAAATCCAAATCGCCAAAAGTCCAAATCGCCAAAATTGGCGATCGCCAAAAATCCAAATCGCCAAAAATCCAAATCGCCAAAATTGGCGATCGCCAAAAATCCAAATCGCCAAAAATCCAAATCGCCAAAATTGGCGATCGCCAAAAATCCAAATCGCCAAAAATCCAAATCGCCAAAAATCCAAATCGCCAAAAATCAAATCGCCAAAAATCCAAATCGCCAAAAATCCAAATCGCCAAAAAACCAAATCACCAAAAATCCAAATCGCCAAAAATCCAAATCGCCAAAAATCCAAATCGCCGAAAATCCAAATCGCCAAAAATCAAATCGCCAAAAATCCAAATCGCCAAAAGTCCAAATCGCCAAAAATCCAAATCGCCAAAAATCCAAATCGCCAAAAATCCAAATCGCCAAAAATCCAAATCGCCAAAAATCCAAATCGCCAAAAATCCAAATCGCCAAAAATCCAAATCGCCAAAAATCCAAATCGCCAAAAATCCAAATCGCCAAAAATCCAAATCGCCAAAAATCCAAATCGCCAAAAATCCAAATCGCCAAAAAACCAAATCACCAAAAATCCAAATCGCCAAAAATCCAAATCGCCAAAAATCCAAATCGCCAAAAATCCAAATCGCCAAAAATCCAAATCGCCAAAAATCCAAATCGCCAAAAGTCCAAATCGCCAAAATTGGCGATCGCCAAAAATCCAAATCGCCAAAAATCCAAATCGCCAAAAGTCCAAATCGCCAAAATTGGCGATCGCCAAAAATCCAAATCGCCAAAAATCCAAATCGCCAAAAATCCAAATCACCAAAAATCCAAATCGCCAAAATTGGCGATCGCCAAAAATCCAAATCGCCAAAAATCCAAATCGCCAAAAATCAAATCGCCAAAAATCCAAATCGCCAAAAATCCAAATCGCCAAAAATCCAAATCGCCAAAAATCCAAATCGCCAAAAATCCAAATCGCCAAAAATCCAAATCGCCAAAAATCCAAATCGCCAAAAATCCAAATCGCCAAAAAACCAAATCACCAAAAATCCAAATCGCCAAAAATCCAAATCGCCAAAAATCCAAATCGCCGAAAATCCAAATCGCCAAAAATCAAATCGCCAAAAATCCAAATCGCCAAAAGTCCAAATCGCCAAAAATCCAAATCGCCAAAAATCCAAATCGCCAAAAATCCAAATCGCCAAAAATCCAAATCGCCAAAAATCCAAATCGCCAAAAATCCAAATCGCCAAAAATCCAAATCGCCAAAAATCCAAATCGCCAAAAATCCAAATCGCCAAAAATCCAAATCGCCAAAAATCCAAATCGCCAAAAATCCAAATCGCCAAAAAACCAAATCACCAAAAATCCAAATCGCCAAAAATCCAAATCGCCAAAAATCCAAATCGCCAAAAATCCAAATCGCCAAAAATCCAAATCGCCAAAAATCCAAATCGCCAAAAGTCCAAATCGCCAAAATTGGCGATCGCCAAAAATCCAAATCGCCAAAAATCCAAATCGCCAAAAGTCCAAATCGCCAAAATTGGCGATCGCCAAAAATCCAAATCGCCAAAAATCCAAATCGCCAAAAATCCAAATCACCAAAAATCCAAATCGCCAAAATTGGCGATCGCCAAAAATCCAAATCGCCAAAAATCCAAATCGCCAAAAATCCAAATCGCCAAAATTGGCGATCGCCAAAAATCCAAATCGCCAAAAATCCAAATCGCCAAAAATCCAAATCGCCAAAAATCCAAATCGCCAAAAATCCAAATCGCCAAAAATCCAAATCGCCAAAAATCCAAATCGCCAAAAATCCAAATCGCCAAAATTGGCGATCGCCAAAAATCCAAATCGCCAAAAATCCAAATCGCCAAAAATCCAAATCGCCAAAAATCAAATCGCCAAAAATCCAAATCGCCAAAAATCAAATCGCCAAAAATCCAAATCGCCAAAAATCCAAATCGCCAAAAATCCAAATCGCCAAAAATCCAAATCGCCAAAAATCCAAATCGCCAAAAATCCAAATCGCCAAAAATCCAAATCGCCAAAAATCCAAATCGCCAAAAATCCAAATCGCCAAAAATCCAAATCGCCAAAAATCCAAATCGCCAAAAATCCAAATCGCCAAAAAACCAAATCACCAAAAATCCAAATCGCCAAAAATCCAAATCGCCAAAAATCCAAATCGCCAAAAATCCAAATCGCCAAAAATCCAAATCGCCAAAAATCCAAATCGCCAAAAATCCAAATCGCCAAAAATCCAAATCGCCAAAAATCCAAATCGCCAAAAATCCAAATCGCCAAAAGTCCAAATCGCCAAAATTGGCGATCGCCAAAAATCCAAATCGCCAAAAATCCAAATCGCCAAAAATCCAAATCGCCAAAAATCCAAATCGCCAAAATTGGCGATCGCCAAAAATCCAAATCGCCAAAAATCCAAATCGCCAAAAATCCAAATCGCCAAAAGTCCAAATCGCCAAAATTGGCGATCGCCAAAAATCCAAATCGCCAAAAATCCAAATCGCCAAAAATCCAAATCGCCAAAAATCCAAATCGCCAAAAATCCAAATCGCCAAAAATCCAAATCGCCAAAAATCCAAATCGCCAAAATTGGCGATCGCCAAAAATCCAAATCGCCAAAAATCCAAATCGCCAAAAATCCAAATCGCCAAAATTGGCGATAGCCAAAAATCCAAATCGCCAAAAATCCAAATCGCCAAAAATCCAAATCGCCAAAATTGGCGATCGCCAAAAATCCAAATCGCCAAAAATCCAAATCGCCAAAAATCCAAATCGCCAAAAGTCCAAATCGCCAAAATTGGCGATCGCCAAAAATCCAAATCGCCAAAAATCCAAATCGCCAAAAATCCAAATCGCCAAAAATCCAAATCGCCAAAAATCCAAATCGCCAAAAATCCAAATCGCCAAAAATCCAAATCGCCAAAAATCCAAATCGCCAAAAATCCAAATCGCCAAAAATCCAAATCGCCAAAAATCCAAATCGCCAAAATTGGCGATCGCCAAAAATCCAAATCGCCAAAAATCCAAATCGCCAAAAATCCAAATCGCCAAAAATCCAAATCGCCAAAATTGGCGATCGCCAAAAATCCAAATCGCCAAAAATCCAAATCGCCAAAAATCCAAATCGCCAAAAATCCAAATCGCCAAAAATCCAAATCGCCAAAAATCCAAATCGCCAAAAATCCAAATCGCCAAAAATCCAAATCGCCAAAATTGGCGATCGCCAAAAATCCAAATCGCCAAAAATCCAAATCGCCAAAAATCCAAATCGCCAAAAATCCAAATCGCCAAAAATCCAAATCGCCAAAAATTTAAATCGCCAAAAATCCAAATCGCCAAAAGTCCAAATCGCCAAAATTGGCGAGCGCCAAAAATCCAAATCGCCAAAAATCCAAATCGCCAAAAATCCAAATCGCCAAAAGTCCAAATCGCCAAAAATCCAAATCGCCAAAAAACCAAATCACCAAAAATCCAAATCGCCAAAAAACCAAATCACCAAAAATCCAAATCGCCAAAAATCCAAATCGCCAAAAATCCAAATCGCCAAAAATCCAAATCGCCAAAAATCCAAATCGCCAAAAATCCAAATCGCCAAAAATCCAAATCGCCAAAAATCCAAATCGCCAAAAATCCAAATCGCCAAAAATCCAAATCGCCAAAAAACCAAATCACCAAAAATCCAAATCGCCAAAAATCCAAATCGCCAAAAGTCCAAATCGCCAAAATTGGCGATCGCCAAAAATCCAAATCGCCAAAATTGGCGATCGCCAAAAATCCAAATCGCCAAAAATCCAAATCGCCAAAAAACCAAATCACCAAAAATCCAAATCGCCAAAAATCCAAATCGCCAAAAATCCAAATCGCCAAAAATCCAAATCGCCAAAAATCCAAATCGCCAAAAAACCAAATCACCAAAAATCCAAATCGCCAAAAATCCAAATCGCCAAAAATCCAAATCGCCAAAAATCCAAATCGCCAAAAATCCAAATCGCCAAAAATCCAAATCGCCAAAATTGGCGATCGCCAAAAATCCAAATCGCCAAAAATCCAAATCGCCAAAAATCCAAATCGCCAAAAAACCAAATCACCAAAAATCCAAATCGCCAAAAATCCAAATCGCCAAAAATCCAAATCGCCAAAAATCCAAATCGCCAAAAATCCAAACCGCCAAAAATCCAAATCGCCAAAATTGGCGATCGCCAAAAATCCAAATCGCCAAAAATCCAAATCGCCAAAAATCCAAATCGCCAAAAATCCAAATCGCCAAAAATCCAAATTGCCAAAATTGGCGATCGCCAAAAATCCAAATCGCCAAAAATCCAAATCGCCAAAAATCCAAATCGCCAAAAATCCAAATCGCCAAAAATCCAAATCGCCAAAATTGGCGATCGCCAAAAATCCAAATCGCCAAAAGTCCAAATCGCCAAAAATCCAAATCGCCAAAAATCCAAATCGCCAAAAATCCAAATCGCCAAAAATCAAATCGCCAAAAATCCAAATCGCCAAAAATCCAAATCGCCAAAAATCCAAATCGCCAAAAATCCAAATCGCCAAAAATCCAAATCACCAAAAATCCAAATCGCCAAAAATCCAAATCGCCAAAATTGGCGATCGCCAAAAATCCAAATCGCCAAAAGTCCAAATCGCCAAAAATCCAAATCGCCAAAAATCCAAATCGCCAAAAATCCAAATCGCCAAAAATCAAATCGCCAAAAATCCAAATCGCCAAAAATCCAAATCGCCAAAAATCCAAATCGCCAAAAATCCAAATCGCCAAAAATCCAAATTGCCAAAATTGGCGATCGCCAAAAATCCAAATCGCCAAACATCCAAATCGCCAAAAATCCAAATCGCCAAAAATCCAAATCGCCAAAAATCCAAATCGCCAAAATTGGCGATCGCCAAAAATCCAAATCGCCAAAAATCCAAATCGCCAAAAAACCAAATCACCAAAAATCCAAATCGCCAAAAATCCAAATCGCCAAAATTGGCGATCCCCAAAAATCCAAATCGCCAAAAATCCAAATCGCCAAAAATCCAAATCGCCAAAAATCCAAATCGCCAAAAATCCAAATCGCCAAAAATCCAAATCGCCAAAAATCCAAATCGCCAAAAATCCAAATCGCCAAAATTGGCGATCGCCAAAAATCCAAATCGCCAAAAATCCAAATCGCCAAAAATCCAAATCGCCAAAAATCCAAATCGCCAAAAATCCAAATCGCCAAAATTGGCGATCGCCAAAAATCCAAATCGCCAAAAATCCAAATCGCCAAAAATCCAAATCGCCAAAATTGGCGATCGCCAAAAATCCAAATCGCCAAAAATCCAAATCGCCAAAAATCCAAATCGCCAAAAATCCAAATCGCCAAAATTGGCGATCGCCAAAAATCCAAATCGCCAAAAATCCAAATCGCCAAAAATCCAAATCGCCAAAAATCCAAATCGCCAAAATTGGCGATCGCCAAAAATCCAAATCGCCAAAAATCCAAATCGCCAAAAATCCAAATCGCCAAGAGTCCAAATCGCCAAAATTGGCGAGCGCCAAAAATCCAAATCGCCAAAAATCCAAATCGCCAAAAATCCAAATCGCCAAAAATCCAAATCGCCAAAAATCCAAATCGCCAAAAATCCAAATCGCCAAAAATCCAAATCGCCAAAAATCCAAATCGCCAAAAGTCCAAATCGCCAAAAATCCAAATCGCCAAAAATCCAAATCGCCAAAAATCCAAATCGCCAAAAATCCAAATCGCCAAAAATCCAAATCGCCAAAAATCCAAATCGCCAAAAATCCAAATCACCAAAAATCCAAATCGCCAAAAAACCAAATCACCAAAAATCCAAATCGCCAAAAATCCAAATCGCCAAAAATCCAAATCGCCAAAAATCCAAATCGCCAAAAATCCAAATCGCCAAAATTGGCGATCGCCAAAAATCCAAATCGCCAAAAATCCAAATCGCCAAAAATCCAAATCGCCAAAAATCCAAATCGCCAAAAATCCAAATCGCCAAAATTGGCGATCGCCAAAAATCCAAATCGCCAAAAATCCAAATCGCCAAAAATCCAAATCGCCAAAAGTCCAAATCGCCAAAATTGGCGAGCGCCAAAAATCCAAATCGCCAAAAATCCAAATCGCCAAAAATCCAAATCGCCAAAAATCCAAATCGCCAAAAATCCAAATCGCCAAAAATCCAAATCGCCAAAATTGGCGATCGCCAAAAATCCAAATCGCCAAAAATCCAAATCGCCAAAAATCCAAATCGCCAAAAATCCAAATCGCCAAAAATCCAAATCGCCAAAAATCCAAATCGCCAAAAGTCCAAATCGCCAAAATTGGCGAGCGCCAAAAATCCAAATCGCCAAAAATCCAAATCGCCAAAAATCCAAATCGCCAAAAGTCCAAATCGCCAAAAATCCAAATCGCCAAAAATCCAAATCGCCAAAAAACCAAATCGCCAAAAAACCAAATCACCAAAAATCCAAATCGCCAAAAAACCAAATCACCAAAAATCCAAATCGCCAAAAATCTAAATCGCCAAAAATCCAAATCGCCAAAAATCCAAATCGCCAAAAATCCAAATCGCCAAAAATCCAAATCGCCAAAAATCCAAATCGCCAAAAATCCAAATCGCCAAAAATCCAAATCGCCAAAAATCGAAATCGCCAAAAAACCAAATCACCAAAAATCCAAATCGCCAAAAATCCAAATCGCCAAAAGTCCAAATCGCCAAAATTGGCGATCGCCAAAAATCCAAATCGCCAAAAATCCAAATCGCCAAAATTGGCGATCGCCAAAAATCCAAATCGCCAAAAATCCAAATCGCCAAAAAACCAAATCACCAAAAATCCAAATCGCCAAAAATCCAAATCGCCAAAAATCCAAATCGCCAAAAATCCAAATCGCCAAAAATCCAAATCGCCAAAAAACCAAATCACCAAAAATCCAAATCGCCAAAAATCCAAATCGCCAAAAATCCAAATCGCCAAAAATCCAAATCGCCAAAAATCCAAATCGCCAAAAATCCAAATCGCCAAAATTGGCG
The DNA here is from genome assembly GCA_964036215.1 of Oscheius sp. DF5033. NCBI lineage: Eukaryota > Metazoa > Nematoda > Chromadorea > Rhabditida > Rhabditidae > Oscheius > Oscheius sp. DF5033. The sequence goes on along the minus strand of CAXIWN010000046.1, from coordinate 96,130 downwards.
ATCGCCAAAAATCCAAATCGCCAAAAATCCAAATCGCCAAAAATCCAAATCGCCAAAAAACCAAATCACCAAAAATCCAAATCGCCAAAAATCCAAATCGCCAAAAATCCAAATCGCCAAAAATCCAAATCGCCAAAAATCCAAACCGCCAAAAATCCAAATCGCCAAAATTGGCGATCGCCAAAAATCCAAATCGCCAAAAATCCAAATCGCCAAAAATCCAAATCGCCAAAAATCCAAATCGCCAAAAATCCAAATCGCCAAAAATCCAAATTGCCAAAATTGGCGATCGCCAAAAATCCAAATCGCCAAAAATCCAAATCGCCAAAAATCCAAATCGCCAAAAATCCAAATCGCCAAAAATCCAAATCGCCAAAATTGGCGATCGCCAAAAATCCAAATCGCCAAAAGTCCAAATCGCCAAAAATCCAAATCGCCAAAAATCCAAATCGCCAAAAATCCAAATCGCCAAAAATCAAATCGCCAAAAATCCAAATCGCCAAAAATCCAAATCGCCAAAAATCCAAATCGCCAAAAATCCAAATCGCCAAAAATCCAAATCACCAAAAATCCAAATCGCCAAAAATCCAAATCGCCAAAATTGGCGATCGCCAAAAATCCAAATCGCCAAAAGTCCAAATCGCCAAAAATCCAAATCGCCAAAAATCCAAATCGCCAAAAATCCAAATCGCCAAAAATCAAATCGCCAAAAATCCAAATCGCCAAAAATCCAAATCGCCAAAAATCCAAATTGCCAAAATTGGCGATCGCCAAAAATCCAAATCGCCAAACATCCAAATCGCCAAAAATCCAAATCGCCAAAAATCCAAATCGCCAAAAATCCAAATCGCCAAAATTGGCGATCGCCAAAAATCCAAATCGCCAAAAATCCAAATCGCCAAAAATCCAAATCGCCAAAAATCCAAATCGCCAAAAATCAAATCGCCAAAAATCCAAATCGCCAAAAATCCAAATCGCCAAAAATCCAAATCGCCAAAAATCAAATCGCCAAAAATCCAAATCGCCAAAAATCCAAATCGCCAAAAATCCAAATCGCCAAAAATCCAAATCGCCAAAAATCAAATCGCCAAAAATCCAAATCGCCAAAAATCCAAATCGCCAAAAATCCAAATCGCCAAAATTGGCGATCGCCAAAAATCCAAATCGCCAAAAATCCAAATCGCCAAAAATCCAAATCGCCAAAAATCCAAATCGCCAAAAATCCAAATCGCCAAAATTGGCGATCGCCAAAAATCCAAATCGCCAAAAATCCAAATTGCCAAAATTGGCGATCGCCAAAAATCCAAATCGCCAAAAATCCAAATCGCCAAAAATCCAAATCGTCAAAAATCGAAATCGCCAAAAATCCAAATCGCCAAAATTGGCGATCGCCAAAAATCCAAATCGCCAAAAGTCCAAATCGCCAAAAATCCAAATCGCCAAAAATCCAAATCGCCAAAAATCCAAATCGCCAAAAATCAAATCGCCAAAAATCCAAATCGCCAAAAATCCAAATCGCCAAAAATCCAAATCGCCAAAAATCCAAATCGCCAAAAATCCAAATCACCAAAAATCCAAATCGCCAAAAATCCAAATCGCCAAAATTGGCGATCGCCAAAAATCCAAATCGCCAAAAGTCCAAATCGCCAAAAATCCAAATCGCCAAAAATCCAAATCGCCAAAAATCCAAATCGCCAAAAATCAAATCGCCAAAAATCCAAATCGCCAAAAATCCAAATCGCCAAAAATCCAAATCGCCAAAAATCCAAATCGCCAAAAATCCAAATTGCCAAAATTGGCGATCGCCAAAAATCCAAATCGCCAAACATCCAAATCGCCAAAAATCCAAATCGCCAAAAATCCAAATCGCCAAAATTGGCGATCGCCAAAAATCCAAATCGCCAAAAATCCAAATCGCCAAAAATCCAAATCGCCAAAAATCCAAATCGCCAAAAATCAAATCGCCAAAAATCCAAATCGCCAAAAATCCAAATCGCCAAAAATCCAAATCGCCAAAAATCAAATCGCCAAAAATCCAAATCGCCAAAAATCCAAATCGCCAAAAATCCAAATCGCCAAAAATCCAAATCGCCAAAATTGGCGATCGCCAAAAATCCAAATCGCCAAAAATCCAAATCGCCAAAAAACCAAATCACCAAAAATCCAAATCGCCAAAATTGGCGATCGCCAAAAATCCAAATCGCCAAAAATCCAAATCGCCAAAAATCCAAATCGCCAAAAATCCAAATCACCAAAAATCCAAATCGCCAAAAGTCCAAATCGCCAAAATTGGCGATCGCCAAAAATCCAAATCGCCAAAATTGGCGATCGCCAAAATGCAAATCGCCAAAAATCCAAATCACCAAAAATCCAAATCGCCAAAAATCCAAATCGCCAAAAATCCAAATCGCCAAAATTGGCGATCGCCAAAAATCCAAATCGCCAAAATTGGCGATCGCCAAAATGCAAATCGCCAAAAATCCAAATCACCAAAAATCCAAATCGCCAAAAATCCAAATCGCCAAAAATCCAAATCGCCAAAATTGGCGATCGCCAAAAATCCAAATCGCCAAAAATCCAAATCGCCAAAAATCCAAATCGCCAGAAATCCAAATCGCCAAAAATCCAAATCGCCAAAAATCCAAATCGCCAAAAATCCAAATCGCCAAAAATCCAAATCGCCAAAAATCCAAATCGCCAAAAATCCAAATCACCAAAAATCCAAATCGCCAAAAATCCAAATCGCCAAAAATCCAAATCACCAAAAATCCAAATCGCCAAAAATCCAAATCGCCAAAAATCCAAATCGCCAAAAATCCAAATCGCCAAAAATCCAAATCGCCAAAAATCCAAATCGCCAGAAATCCAAATCGCCAAAAATCCAAATCGCCAGAAATCCAAATCGCCAAAAATCCAAATCGCCAAAAATCCAAATCGCCAAAAATCCAAATCGCCAAAAATCCAAATCGCCAAAAATCCAAATCGCCAAAAATCCAAATCGCCAAAAATCCAAATCGCCAAAAATCCAAATCGCCAGAAATCCAAATCGCCAAAAATCCAAATCGCCAAAAATCCAAATCGCCAAAAATCCAAATCGCCAAAAAACCAAATCGCCAAAAATCCAAATCGCCAAAAATCCAAATCGCTAGAAATCAAATCGCCAAAAATCCAAATCGCCAAAAATCCAAATCGCCAAAAATCCAAATCGCCAAAAATCCAAATCGCCAAAAATCCAAATCGCTAAAAATCAAATCGCCAAAAATCCAAATCGCCAAAAATCCAAATCGCCAAAAATCCATATCGCCAAAAATCCAAATCGCCAAAATTGGCGATCGCCAAAAATCCAAATCGCCAAAAATCCAAATCGCCAAAAGTCCAAATCGCCAAAAATCCAAATCGCCAAAAATCCAAATCGCCAAAAATCCAAATCGCTAAAAATCAAATCGCCAAAAATCCAAATCGCCAAAAATCCAAATCGCCAAAATTGGCGATCGCCAAAAATCCAAATCGCCAAAAATCCAAATCGCCAAAAATCCAAATCGCCAAAAATCCAAATCGCCAAAAATCCAAATCGCCAAAAATCCAAATCGCCAAAAATCCAAATCGCCAAAAATCCAAATCGCCAAAATTGGCGATCGCCAAAAATCCAAATCGCCAAAAATCCAAATCGCCAAAAATCCAAATCGCCAAAAATCCAAATCGCCAAAATTGGCGATCGCCAAAAATCCAAATCGCCAAAAATCCAAATCGCCAAAAATCCAAATCACCAAAAATCCAAATCGCCAAAAATCCAAATCGCCAAAAATCCAAATCACCAAAAATCCAAATCGCCAAAAATCCAAATCGCCAAAAATCCAAATCGCCAAAAATCCAAATCGCCAAAAATCCAAATCGCCAAAAATCCAAATCGCCAGAAATCCAAATCGCCAAAAATCCAAATCGCCAAAAATCCAAATCGCCAAAAATCCAAATCGCCAAAAATCCAAATCGCCAAAAATCCAAATCGCCAGAAATCCAAATCGCCAAAAATCGAAATCGCCAAAAATCCAAATCGCCAAAAATCCAAATCGCCAAAAATCCAAATCGCCAAAAATCCAAATCGCCAAAAATCCAAATCGCCAGAAATCCAAATCGCCAAAAATCCAAATCGCCAAAAATCCAAATCGCCAAAAATCCAAATCGCCAAAAATCCAAATCGCCAAAAATCCAAATCACCAAAAATCCAAATCACCAAAAATCCAAATCACCAAAAATCCAAATCGCCAAAAAACCAAATCGCCAAAAATCCAAATCACCAAAAATCCAAATCGCCAAAAATCCAAATCGCCAAAAATCCAAATCGCCAAAAATCCAAATCGCCAAAAATCCATATCGCCAAAAATCCAAATCGCCAAAAGTCCAAATCGCCAAAAATCCAAATCGCCAAAAATCCAAATCGCCAAAAATCCAAATCGCTAAAAATCAAATCGCCAAAAATCCAAATCGCCAAAAATCCAAATCGCCAAAATCCAAATCGCCAAAAATCCAAATCGCCAAAAATCCAAATCGCCAAAATTGGCGATCGCCAAAAATCCAAATCGCCAAAAATCCAAATCGCCAAAAATCCAAATCGCCAAAAATCCAAATCGCCAAAATTGGCGATCGCCAAAAATCCAAATCACCAAAAATCCAAATCGCCAAAAATCCAAATCGCCAAAAATCCAAATCGCCAAAAATCCAAATCGCCAAAAATCCAAATCGCCAAAAATCCAAATCGCCAAAATTGGCGATCGCCAAAAATCCAAATCGCCAGAAATCCAAATCGCCAAAAATCCAAATCGCCAAAAATCCAAATCGCCAAAAATCCAAATCGCCAAAAATCCAAATCGCCAAAAATCCAAATCGCCAAAAATCCAAATCGCCAAAAATCCAAATCGCCAAAAATCCAAATCGCCAAAAATCCAAATCGCCAAAAATCCAAATCGCCAAAAATCCAAATCGCCAAAAATCCAAATCGCCAAAAATCCAAATCGCCAAAATTGGCGATCGCCAAAAATCCAAATCGCCAAAAGTCCATATCGCCAAAAATCCAAATCGCCAAAAATCCAAATCGCCAAAAATCCAAATCGCTAAAAATCAAATCGCCAAAAATCCAAATCGCCAAAAATCCAAATCGCCAAAAATCCAAATCGCCAAAAATCCAAATCGCCAAAAATCCAAATCGCCAAAATTGGCGATCGCCAAAAATCCAAATCGCCAAAAATCCAAATCGCCAAAAATCCAAATCGCCAAAAATCCAAATCGCCAAAAATCCAAATCGCCAAAAATCCAAATCGCCAAAAATCCAAATCGCCAAAAATCCAAATCGCCAAAATTGGCGATCGCCAAAAATCCAAATCGCCAAAAATCCAAATCGCCAAAAATCCAAATCACCAAAAATCCAAATCGCCAAAAATCCAAATCGCCAAAAATCCAAATCACCAAAAATCCAAATCGCCAAAAATCCAAATCGCCAAAAATCCAAATCGCCAAAAATCCAAATCGCCAAAAATCCAAATCGCCAGAAATCCAAATCGCCAAAAATCCAAATCGCCAGAAATCCAAATCGCCAAAAATCCAAATCGCCAAAAATCCAAATCGCCAAAAATCCAAATCGCCAAAAATCCAAATCACCAAAAATCCAAATCGCCAAAAATCCAAATCACCAAAAATCCAAATCACCAAAAATCCAAATCGCCAAAAAACCAAATCGCCAAAAATCCAAATCACCAAAAATCCAAATCGCCAAAAATCCAAATCGCCAAAAATCCAAATCGCCAAAAATCCAAATCACCAAAAATCCAAATCACCAAAAATCCAAATCGCCAAAAAACCAAATCGCCAAAAATCCAAATCACCAAAAATCCAAATCGCCAAAAATCCAAATCGCCAAAAATCCAAATCGCCAAAATTGGCGATCGCCAAAAATCCAAATCGCCAAAAATCCAAATCGCCAAAAAACCAAATCACCAAAAATCCAAATCGCCAAAATTGGCGATCGCCAAAAATCCAAATCGCCAAAAATCCAAATCGCCAAAATTGGCGATCGCCAAAAATCCAAATCACCAAAAATCCAAATCGCCAAAAATCCAAATCGCCAAAAATCCAAATCGCCAAAAATCCAAATCGCCAAAAATCCAAATCGCCAAAATTGGCGATCGCCAAAAATCCAAATCGCCAGAAATCCAAATCGCCAAAAATCCAAATCGCCAAAAATCCAAATCGCCAAAAATCCAAATCGCCAAAAATCCAAATCGCCAAAAATCCAAATCGCCAAAATTGGCGATCGCCAAAAATCCAAATCGCCAAAAGTCCATATCGCCAAAAATCCAAATCGCCAAAAATCCAAATCGCCAAAAATCCAAATCGCCAAAAATCCAAATCGCCAAAAATCCAAATCGCCAAAAATCCAAATCGCCAAAAATCCAAATCGCCAAAATTGGCGATCGCCAAAAATCCAAATCGCCAAAAATCCAAATAGCCAAAAATCCAAATCGCCAAAAATCCAAATCGCCAAAAAACCAAATCGCCAAAAATCCAAATCGCCAAAAATCCAAATCGCCAAAAATCCAAATCGCCAAAAGTCCATATCGCCAAAAATCCAAATCGCCAAAAATCCAAATCGCCAAAAATCCAAATCGCCAAAAATCCAAATCGCCAAAAATCCAAATCGCCAAAAATCCAAATCGCCAAAAATCCAAATCGCCAAAAATCCAAATCGCCAAAAATCCAAATCGCCAAAAATCCAAATCGCCAAAAGTCCAAATCGCCAAAAATCCAAATCGCCAAAAATCCAAATCGCCAAAAAACCAAATCGCCAAAAATCCAAATCGCCAGAAATCCAAATCGCCAAAAATCCAAATCGCCAAAAATCCAAATCGCCAAAAATCCAAATCGCCAAAAATCAAATCGCCAAAAATCCAAATCGCCAAAAATCCAAATCGCCAGAAATCCAAATCGCCAGAAATCCAAATCGCCAAAAATCCAAATCGCCAAAAATCCAAATCGCCAAAAATCAAATCGCCAAAAATCCAAATCGCCAAAAATCCAAATCGCCAAAAATCCAAATCGCCAAAAATCCAAATCGCCAAAAATCCAAATCGCCAAAATTGGCGATCGCCAAAAATCCAAATCGCCAAAATCCAAATCGCCAAAAATCCAAATCGCCAAAAATCCAAATCGCCAAAAATCCAAATCGCCAAAAATCCAAATCGCCAAAATTGGCGATCGCCAAAAATCCAAATCGCCAAAAATCCAAATCGCCAAAAAACCAAATCGCCAAAAATCCAAATCGCCAAAAATCCAAATCGCCAGAAATCCAAATCGCCAAAAATCCAAATCGCCAAAAATCCAAATCGCCAAAAATCCAAATCGCCAAAAATCCAAATCGCCAAAAATCCAAATCGCCAAAAATCCAAATCGCCAAAAAACCAAATCACCAAAAATCCAAATCGCCAAAAATCCAAATCGCCAAAAATCCAAATCGCCAAAAATCCAAATCGCCAAAAATCCAAATCGCCAAAAATCCAAATCGCCAAAAAACCAAATCACCAAAAATCCAAATCGCCAAAAATCCAAATCGCCAAAAATCCAAATCGCCAGAAATCCAAATCGCCAAAAATCCAAATCGCCAAAAATCCAAATCGCCAAAAAACCAAATCACCAAAAATCCAAATCGCCAAAAATCCAAATCGCCAAAAATCCAAATCGCCAAAAATCCAAATCGCCAAAAAACCAAATCACCAAAAATCCAAATCGCCAAAAATCCAAATCGCCAAAAATCCAAATCGCCAAAAATCCAAATCGCCAAAAATCCAAATCGCCAAAAATCCAAATCGCCAAAAATCCAAATCGCCAAAAATCCAAATCGCCAAAAATCCAAATCGCCAAAATTGGCGATCGCCAAAAATCCAAATCGCCAAAAATCCAAATCGCCAAAAATCCAAATCGCCAAAAATCCAAATCGCCAAAAATCCAAATCGCCAAAATTGGCGATCGCCAAAAATCCAAATCGCCAAAAATCCAAATCGCCAAAAATCCAAATCGCCAAAAATCCAAATCGCCAAAAGTCCAAATCGCCAAAATTGGCGATCGCCAAAAATCCAAATCGCCAAAAATCCAAATCGCCAAAAGTCCAAATCGCCAAAAATCCAAATCGCCAAAAATCCAAATCGCCAAAAATCCAAATCGCCAAAAGTCCAAATCGCCAAAAATCCAAATCGCCAAAAATCCAAATCGCCAAAAATCCAAATCGCCAAAAATCCAAATCGCCAAAATTGGCGATCGCCAAAAATCCAAATCGCCAAAAATCCAAATCGCCAAAAATCCAAATCGCCAAAAGTCCAAATCGCCAAAATTGGCGATCGCCAAAAATCCAAATCGCCAAAAATCCAAATCGCCAAAAGTCCAAATCGCCAAAAATCCAAATCGCCAAAAATCCAAATCGCCAAAAATCCAAATCGCCAAAGATCCAAATCGCCAAAAATCCAAATCGCCAAAAATCCAAATCGCCAAAAATCCAAATCGCCAAAAATCCAAATCGCCAAAAATCCAAATCGCCAAAAATCCAAATCGCCAAAATTGGCGACCGCCAAAAATCCAAATCGCCAAAATCCAAATCGCCAAAAATCCAAATCGCCAAAAATCCAAATCGCCAAAAATCCAAATCGCCAAAAATCCAAATCGCCAAAAATCCAAATCGCCAAAAATCCAAATCGCCAAAATTGGCGATCGCCAAAAATCCAAATCGCCAAAAATCCAAATCGCCAAAAATCCAAATCGCCAAAAATCCAAATCGCCAAAAATCCATATCGCCAAAAATCCAAATCGCCAAAAGTCCAAATCGCCAAAATTGGCGATCGCCAAAAATCCAAATCGCCAAAAATCCAAATCGCCAGAAATCCAAATCGCCAAAAATCCAAATCGCCAAAAATCCAAATCGCCAAAAATCCAAATCGCCAAAAATCCAAATCGCCAAAAATCCAAATCGCCAGAAATCCAAATCGCCAAAAATCCAAATCGCCAAAAATCCAAATCGCCAAAAATCCAAATCGCCAAAAATCCAAATCGCCAAAAATCCAAATCGCCAAAATTGGCGATCGCCAAAAATCCAAATCGCCAAAATTGGCGATCGCCAAAAATCCAAATCGCCAAAAATCCAAATCGCCAAAAGTCCAAATCACCAAAAATCCAAATCGCCAAAAATCCAAGTCGCCAAAAATCCAAATCGCCAAAAATCCAAATCGCCAAAAATCCAAATCGCCAAAATTGGCGATCGCCAAAAATCCAAATCGCCAAAAGTCCAAATCGCCAAAAATCCAAATCGCCAAAAATCCAAATCGCCAAAAATCCAAATCGCCAAAAATCCAAATCGCCAAAAATCCAAATCGCCAAAATTGGCGATCGCCAAAAATCCAAATCGCCAAAAATCCAAATCGCCAAAAATCCAAATCGCCAAAATTGGCGATCGCCAAAAATCCAAATCGCCAAAAGTCCAAATCGCCAAAAATCCAAATCGCCAAAAGTCCAAATCGCCAAAAATCCAAATCGCCAAAAATCCAAATCGCCAAAAATCCAAATCGCCAAAAATCCAAATCGCCAAAATTGGCGATCGCCAAAAATCCAAATCGCCAAAAATCCAAATCGCCAAAAGTCCAAATCGCCAAAAGTCCAAATCGCCAAAAATCCAAATCGCCAAAAATCCAAATCGCCAAAAATCCAAATCGCCAAAAGTCCAAATCGCCAAAAATCCAAATCGCCAAAAATCCAAATCGCCAAAATCCAAATCGCCAAAAATCCAAATCGCCAAAATTGGCGATCGCCAAAAATCCAAATCGCCAAAAATCCAAATCGCCAAAAATCCAAATCGCCAAAAATCCAAATCGCCAAAATTCAAATCGCCAAAAATCCAAATCGCCAAAAATCCAAATCGCCAAAAATCCAAATCGCCAAAAATCCAAATCGCCAAAAATTCAAATCGCCAAAAATCCAAATCGCCAAAAATCCAAATCGCCAAAAATCCAAATCGCCAAAAATCCAAATCGCCAAAAATCCAAATCGCCAAAATTGGCGATCGCCAAAAATCCAAATCGCCAAAAATCCAAATCGCCAAAAGTCCAAATCGCCAAAAATCCAAATCGCCAAAAATCCAAATCGCCAAAAATCCAAATCGCCAAAAGTCCAAATCGCCAAAAATCCAAATCGCCAAAAATCCAAATCGCCAAAAATCAAATCGCCAAAAATCCAAATCACCAAAAATCCAAATCACCAAAAATCCAAATCACCAAAAATCCAAATCGCCAAAAAACCAAATCGCCAAAAATCCAAATCACCAAAAATCCAAATCGCCAAAAATCCAAATCGCCAAAAATCCAAATCGCCAAAAATCCAAATCGCCAAAAATCCAAATCGCTAAAAATCAAATCGCCAAAAATCCAAATCGCCAAAAATCCAAATCGCCAAAAATCCAAATCGCCAAAAATCCAAATCGCCAAAAATCCAAATCGCCAAAATTGGCGATCGCCAAAAATCCAAATCGCCAAAAATCCAAATCGCCAAAAATCCAAATCGCCAAAAATCCAAATCGCCAAAATTGGCGATCGCCAAAAATCCAAATCGCCAAAATTGGCGATCGCCAAAAATCCAAATCGCCAAAAATCCAAATCGCCAAAAATCCAAATCGCCAAAAATCCAAATCGCCAAAAATCCAAATCGCCAAAATTGGCGATCGCCAAAAATCCAAATCGCCAAAAATCCAAATCACCAAAAATCCAAATCGCCAAAAATCCAAATCGCCAAAAATCCAAATCACCAAAAATCCAAATCGCCAAAAATCCAAATCGCCAAAAATCCAAATCGCCAAAAATCCAAATCGCCAAAAATCCAAATCGCCAAAAATCCAAATCGCCAAAAATCCAAATCGCCAGAAATCCAAATCGCCAAAAATCCAAATCGCCAAAAATCCAAATCGCCAAAAATCCAAATCGCCAAAAATCCAAATCGCCAAAAATCCAAATCGCCAGAAATCCAAATCGCCAAAAATCGAAATCGCCAAAAATCCAAATCGCCAAAAATCCAAATCGCCAAAAATCCAAATCGCCAAAAATCCAAATCGCCAGAAATCCAAATCGCCAAAAATCCAAATCGCCAAAAATCCAAATCGCCAAAAATCCAAATCGCCAGAAATCCAAATCGCCAAAAATCCAAATCGCCAAAAATCCAAATCGCCAAAAATCCAAATCGCCAAAAATCCAAATCGCCAAAAATCCAAATCGCCAAAAATCCAAATCGCCAAAAATCCAAATCGCCAAAAATCCAAATCGCCAAAAATCCAAATCGCCAAAAATCCAAATCGCCAAAAATCCAAATCGCCAAAAATCCAAATCGCCAGAAATCCAAATCGCCAAAAATCCAAATCGCCAAAAATCCAAATCGCCAAAAATCCAAATCGCCAAAAATCCAAATCGCCAAAAATCCAAATCACCAAAAATCCAAATCACCAAAAATCCAAATCACCAAAAATCCAAATCGCCAAAAAACCAAATCGCCAAAAATCCAAATCACCAAAAATCCAAATCGCCAAAAATCCAAATCGCCAAAAATCCAAATCGCCAAAATTGGCGATCGCCAAAAATCCAAATCGCCAAAAATCCAAATCGCCAAAAAACCAAATCACCAAAAATCCAAATCGCCAAAATTGGCGATCGCCAAAAATCCAAATCGCCAAAAATCCAAATCGCCAAAATTGGCGATCGCCAAAAATCCAAATCACCAAAAATCCAAATCGCCAAAAATCCAAATCGCCAAAAATCCAAATCGCCAAAAATCCAAATCGCCAAAAATCCAAATCGCCAAAAATCCAAATCGCCAAAATTGGCGATCGCCAAAAATCCAAATCGCCAGAAATCCAAATCGCCAAAAATCCAAATCGCCAAAAATCCAAATCGCCAAAAATCCAAATCGCCAAAAATCCAAATCGCCAAAAATCCAAATCGCCAAAAATCCAAATCGCCAAAAATCCAAATCGCCAAAAATCCAAATCGCCAAAATTGGCGATCGCCAAAAATCCAAATCGCCAAAAGTCCAAATCGCCAAAAATCCAAATCGCCAAAAATCCAAATCGCCAAAAATCCAAATCGCTAAAAATCAAATCGCCAAAAATCCAAATCGCCAAAAATCCAAATCGCCAAAAATCCAAATCGCCAAAAATCCAAATCGCCAAAAATCCAAATCGCCAAAATTGGCGATCGCCAAAAATCCAAATCGCCAAAAATCCAAATCGCCAAAAATCCAAATCGCCAAAAGTCCAAATCGCCAAAAATCCAAATCGCCAAAAATCCAAATCGCCAAAAAACCAAATCGCCAAAAATCCAAATCGCCAGAAATCCAAATCGCCAAAAATCCAAATCGCCAAAAATCCAAATCGCCAAAAATCCAAATCGCCAAAAATCAAATCGCCAAAAATCCAAATCGCCAAAAATCCAAATCGCCAGAAATCCAAATCGCCAGAAATCCAAATCGCCAAAAATCCAAATCGCCAAAAATCCAAATCGCCAAAAATCAAATCGCCAAAAATCCAAATCGCCAAAAATCCAAATCGCCAAAAATCCAAATCGCCAAAAATCCAAATCGCCAAAATTGGCGATCGCCAAAAATCCAAATCGCCAAAATCCAAATCGCCAAAAATCCAAATCGCCAAAAATCCAAATCGCCAAAAATCCAAATCGCCAAAAATCCAAATCGCCAAAATTGGCGATCGCCAAAAATCCAAATCGCCAAAAATCCAAATCGCCAAAAAACCAAATCGCCAAAAATCCAAATCGCCAAAAATCCAAATCGCCAGAAATCCAAATCGCCAAAAATCCAAATCGCCAAAAATCCAAATCGCCAAAAATCCAAATCGCCAAAAATCCAAATCGCCAAAAATCCAAATCGCCAAAAAACCAAATCACCAAAAATCCAAATCGCCAAAAATCCAAATCGCCAAAAATCCAAATCGCCAAAAATCCAAATCGCCAAAAATCCAAATCGCCAAAAATCCAAATCGCCAAAAATCCAAATCGCCAAAAAACCAAATCACCAAAAATCCAAATCGCCAAAAATCCAAATCGCCAAAAATCCAAATCGCCAGAAATCCAAATCGCCAAAAATCCAAATCGCCAAAAATCCAAATCGCCAAAAAACCAAATCACCAAAAATCCAAATCGCCAAAAATCCAAATCGCCAAAAATCCAAATCGCCAAAAATCCAAATCGCCAAAAAACCAAATCACCAAAAATCCAAATCGCCAAAAATCCAAATCGCCAAAAATCCAAATCGCCAAAAATCCAAATCGCCAAAAATCCAAATCGCCAAAATTGGCGATCGCCAAAAATCCAAATCGCCAAAAATCCAAATCGCCAAAAATCCAAATCGCCAAAAGTCCAAATCGCCAAAATTGGCGATCGCCAAAAATCCAAATCGCCAAAAATCCAAATCGCCAAAAGTCCAAATCGCCAAAAATCCAAATCGCCAAAAATCCAAATCGCCAAAAATCCAAATCGCCAAAAATCCAAATCGCCAAAAATCCAAATCGCCAAAAATCCAAATCGCCAAAAATCCAAATCGCCAAAATTGGCGATCGCCAAAAATCCAAATCGCCAAAATCCAAATCGCCAAAAATCCAAATCGCCAAAAATCCAAATCGCCAAAAATCCAAATCGCCAAAAATCCAAATCGCCAAAAATCCAAATCGCCAAAAATCCAAATCGCCAAAATTGGCGATCGCCAAAAATCCAAATCGCCAAAATCCAAATCGCCAAAAATCCAAATCGCCAAAAATCCAAATCGCCAAAAATCCAAATCGCCAAAAATCCAAATCGCCAAAATTGGCGATCGCCAAAAATCCAAATCGCCAAAAATCCAAATCGCCAAAAAACCAAATCGCCAAAAATCCAAATCGCCAAAAATCCAAATCGCCAGAAATCCAAATCGCCAAAAATCCAAATCGCCAAAAATCCAAATCGCCAAAAATCCAAATCGCCAAAAATCCAAATCGCCAAAAATCCAAATCGCCAAAAATCCAAATCGCCAAAAAACCAAATCACCAAAAATCCAAATCGCCAAAAATCCAAATCGCCAAAAATCCAAATCGCCAAAAATCCAAATCGCCAAAAAACCAAATCACCAAAAATCCAAATCGCCAAAAATCCAAATCGCCAAAAATCCAAATCGCCAGAAATCCAAATCGCCAAAAATCCAAATCGCCAAAAATCCAAATCGCCAAAAAACCAAATCACCAAAAATCCAAATCGCCAAAAATCCAAATCGCCAAAAATCCAAATCGCCAAAAATCCAAATCGCCAAAAAACCAAATCACCAAAAATCCAAATCGCCAAAAATCCAAATCGCCAAAAATCCAAATCGCCAAAAATCCAAATCGCCAAAAATCCAAATCGCCAAAATTGGCGATCGCCAAAAATCCAAATCGCCAAAAATCCAAATCGCCAAAAATCCAAATCGCCAAAAATCCAAATCGCCAAAAATCCAAATCGCCAAAAATCCAAATCGCCAAAAATCCAAATCGCCAAAAATCCAAATCGCCAAAAATCCAAATCGCCAAAAATCCAAATCGCCAAAATTGGCGATCGCCAAAAATCCAAATCGCCAAAATCCAAATCGCCAAAAATCCAAATCGCCAAAAATCCAAATCGCCAAAAATCCAAATCGCCAAAAATCCAAATCGCCAAAAATCCAAATCGCCAAAAATCCAAATCGCCAAAATTGGCGATCGCCAAAAATCCAAATCGCCAAAATTGGCGATCGCCAAAAATCCAAATCGCCAAAAATCCAAATCGCCAAAAATCCAAATCGCCAAAAATCCAAATCGCCAGAAATCCAAATCGCCAAAAATCCAAATCGCCAAAAATCCAAATCGCCAAAAATCCAAATCGCCAAAAATCCAAATCGCCAGAAATCCAAATCGCCAAAAATCCAAATCGCCAAAATTGGCGATCGCCAAAAATCCAAATCGCCAAAAATCCAAATCGCCAGAAATCCAAATCGCCAAAAATCCAAATCGCCAAAAATCCAAATCGCCAAAAATCCAAATCGCCAAAAATCCAAATCGCCAAAAATCCAAATCGCCAAAAGTCCAAATCACCAAAAATCCAAATCGCCAAAAATCCAAGTCGCCAAAAATCCAAATCGCCAAAAATCCAAATCGCCAAAAATCCAAATCGCCAAAATTGGCGATCGCCAAAAATCCAAATCGCCAAAAGTCCAAATCGCCAAAAATCCAAATCGCCAAAAATCCAAATCGCCAAAAATCCAAATCGCCAAAAATCCAAATCGCCAAAAATCCAAATCGCCAAAATTGGCGATCGCCAAAAATCCAAATCGCCAAAAATCCAAATCGCCAAAAGTCCAAATCGCCAAAAATCCAAATCGCCAAAAATCCAAATCGCCAAAAATCAAATCGCCAAAAATCCAAATCGCCAAAAATCCAAATCGCCAAAAATCCAAATCGCCAAAAATCCAAATCGATAAAATCCAAATCGCCAAAAGTCCAAATCGCCAAAAATCCAAATCGCCAAAAATCCAAATCGCCAAAATCCAAATCGCCAAAAATCAAATCGCCAAAAATCCAAATCGCCAAAAATCCAAATCGCCAAAAATCCAAATCGCCAAAAATCCAAATCGCCAAAAATCCAAATCGCCAAAAATCCAAATCGCCAAAAATCCAAATCGATAAAATCCAAATCGCCAAAAATCCAAATCGCCAAAATTGGCGATCGCCAAAAATCCAAATCGCCAAAAATCCAAATCGCCAAAAATCCAAATCGCCAAAAATCCAAATCGCCAAAAATCCAAATCGCCAAAAATCCAAATCGCCAAAAATTCAAATCGCCAAAAATCCAAATCGCCAAAAATCCAAATCGCCAAAAATCCAAATCGCCAAAAATCCAAATCGCCAAAATTGGCGATCGCCAAAAATCCAAATCGCCAAAAATCCAAATCGCCAAAAGTCCAAATCGCCAAAAATCCAAATCGCCAAAAATCCAAATCGCCAAAAATCCAAATCGCCAAAAGTCCAAATCGCCAAAAATCCAAATCGCCAAAAATCCAAATCGCCAAAAATCAAATCGCCAAAAATCCAAATCGCCAAAAATCCAAATCGCCAAAAATCCAAATCGCCAAAAATCCAAATCGCCAAAAGTCCAAATCGCCAAAAATCCAAATCGCCAAAAATCCAAATCGCCAAAAATCCAAATCGCCAAAAATCCAAATCGCCAAAAATCCAAATCGCCAAAAATCCAAATCGCCAAAAATCCAAATCGCCAAAAATCCAAATCGCCAAAATTGGCGATCGCCAAAAATCCAAATCGCCAAAATTGGCGATCGCCAAAAATCCAAATCGCCAAAAATCCAAATCGCCAAAAATCCAAATCGCCAAAAATCCAAATCGCCAAAAATCCAAATCGCCAAAAATCAAATCGCCAAAAATCCAAATCGCCAAAATTGGCGATCGCCAAAAATCCAAATCGCCAAAAATCCAAATCGCCAAAAATCCAAATCGCCAAAAATCCAAATCGCCAAAAGTCCAAATCGCCAAAAATCCAAATCGCCAAAAATCCAAATCGCCAAAAATTCAAATCGCCAAAGATCCAAATCGCCAAAAATCCAAATCGCCAAAAATCCAAATCGCCAAAAATCCAAATCGCCAAAAATCCAAATCGCCAAAATTGGCGATCGCCAAAAATCCAAATCGCCAAAAATCCAAATCGCCAAAAGTCCAAATCGCCAAAAATCCAAATCGCCAAAAATCCAAATCGCCAAAAATCCAAATCGCCAAAAGTCCAAATCGCCAAAAATCCAAATCGCCAAAAATCCAAATCGCCAAAAATCAAATCGCCAAAAATCCAAATCGCCAAAAATCCAAATCGCCAAAAATCCAAATCGCCAAAAATCCAAATCGCCAAAAGTCCAAATCGCCAAAAATCCAAATCGCCAAAAATCCAAATCGCCAAAAATCCAAATCGCCAAAAATCCAAATCGCCAAAAATCCAAATCGCCAAAAATCCAAATCGCCAAAAATCCAAATCGCCAAAAATCCAAATCGCCAAAATTGGCGATCGCCAAAAATCCAAATCGCCAAAATTGGCGATCGCC
The DNA here is from genome assembly GCA_964036215.1 of Oscheius sp. DF5033. NCBI lineage: Eukaryota > Metazoa > Nematoda > Chromadorea > Rhabditida > Rhabditidae > Oscheius > Oscheius sp. DF5033. The sequence goes on along the minus strand of CAXIWN010000046.1, from coordinate 78,964 downwards.
AAAAATCCAAATCGCCAAAAATCCAAATCGCCAAAAATCCAAATCGCCAAAAATCCAAATCGCCAAAAATCAAATCGCCAAAAATCCAAATCGCCAAAATTGGCGATCGCCAAAAATCCAAATCGCCAAAAATCCAAATCGCCAAAAATCCAAATCGCCAAAAATCCAAATCGCCAAAAATCCAAATCGCCAAAAATCAAATCGCCTAAAATCCAAATCGCCAAAAATCCAAATCGCCAAAAATCCAAATCGCCAAAAATCCAAATCGCCAAAAGTCCAAATCGCCAAAAATCCAAATCGCCAAAAGTCCAAATCGCCAAAAATCCAAATCGCCAAAAATCCAAATCGCCAAAAATCCAAATCGCCAAAAGTCCAAATCGCCAAAAATCCAAATCGCCAAAAATCCAAATCGCCAAAAATCCAAATCGCCAAAAGTCCAAATCGCCAAAATTGGCGATCGCCAAAAATCCAAATCGCCAAAAATCCAAATCGCCAAAAGTCCAAATCGCCAAAAATCCAAATCGCCAAAAATCCAAATCGCCAAAAATCCAAATCGCCAAAAGTCCAAATCGCCAAAATTGGCGATCGCCAAAAATCCAAATCGCCAAAAATCCAAATCGCCAAAAGTCCAAATCGCCAAAAATCCAAATCGCCAAAAATCCAAATCGCCAAAAATCCAAATCGCCAAAAATCCAAATCGCCAAAATTGGCGATCGCCAAAAATCCAAATCGCCAAAAATCCAAATCGCCAAAAATCCAAATCGCCAAAAGTCCAAATCGCCAAAAATCCAAATCGCCAAAAATCCAAATCGCCAAAAATCCAAATCGCCAAAAATCCAAATCGCCAAAATTGGCGATCGCCAAAAATCCAAATCGCCAAAATTGGCGATCGCCAAAAATCCAAATCGCCAAAAATCCAAATCGCCAAAAGTCCAAATCGCCAAAAATCCAAATCGCCAAAAATCCAAATCGCCAAAAATCCAAATCGCCAAAAGTCCAAATCGCCAAAAATCCAAATCGCCAAAAATCCAAATCGCCAAAAATCAAATCGCCAAAAATCCAAATCGCCAAAAATCCAAATCGCCAAAAATCCAAATCGCCAAAAATCCAAATCGCCAAAAGTCCAAATCGCCAAAAATCCAAATCGCCAAAAATCCAAATCGCCAAAAATCCAAATCGCCAAAAATCCAAATCGCCAAAAATCCAAATCGCCAAAAATCCAAATCGCCAAAAATCCAAATCGCCAAAAATCCAAATCGCCAAAATTGGCGATCGCCAAAAATCCAAATCGCCAAAATTGGCGATCGCCAAAAATCCAAATCGCCAAAAATCCAAATCGCCAAAAATCCAAATCGCCAAAAATCCAAATCGCCAAAAATCAAATCGCCAAAAATCCAAATCGCCAAAATTGGCGATCGCCAAAAATCCAAATCGCCAAAAATCCAAATCGCCAAAAATCCAAATCGCCAAAAATCCAAATCGCCAAAAATCCAAATCGCCAAAAATCAAATCGCCTAAAATCCAAATCGCCAAAAATCCAAATCGCCAAAAATCCAAATCGCCAAAAATCCAAATCGCCAAAAGTCCAAATCGCCAAAAATCCAAATCGCCAAAAGTCCAAATCGCCAAAAATCCAAATCGCCAAAAATCCAAATCGCCAAAAATCCAAATCGCCAAAAGTCCAAATCGCCAAAAATCCAAATCGCCAAAAATCCAAATCGCCAAAAATCCAAATCGCCAAAAGTCCAAATCGCCAAAATTGGCGATCGCCAAAAATCCAAATCGCCAAAAATCCAAATCGCCAAAAGTCCAAATCGCCAAAAATCCAAATCGCCAAAAATCCAAATCGCCAAAAATCCAAATCGCCAAAAGTCCAAATCGCCAAAATTGGCGATCGCCAAAAATCCAAATCGCCAAAAATCCAAATCGCCAAAAGTCCAAATCGCCAAAAATCCAAATCGCCAAAAATCCAAATCGCCAAAAATCCAAATCGCCAAAAATCCAAATCGCCAAAATTGGCGATCGCCAAAAATCCAAATCGCCAAAAATCCAAATCGCCAAAAATCCAAATCGCCAAAAAACCAAATCACCAAAAATCCAAATCGCCAAAAATCCAAGTCGCCAAAAACCCAAATCGCCAAAAATCCAAATCGCCAAAATTGGCGATCGCCAAAAATCCAAATCGCCAAAAGTCCAAATCACCAAAAATCCAAATCGCCAAAAATCCGGCGAACAGGAAACTTCACTATTCACTATTCACTATTTGAAATAGGAAACTTCACTAATTCACTAATAGTGAATTGGTGAATAGTGAAGTTTCCTATTCCATTTTTCGCTTTTTTTTGTGGTGAATAGTGAGGTTTCCTATTTCAATTTCGCAATTGGGAACTTCACCAAATCTAGAAAATTCACTAAATCTAGAAAATTGCCTTTTTCAAAAGTTTTCAACTATTTTGCTTTTATAATTTGTACAGTATGATTATTTTTTATAAATTTTACTATCTTCTAACTCAGAATTTGATAAGGAATCCAATGGTGCGTGTTATATTTCCTAAATCGAAATGGTAGAAAAGTTATTAGCATTTTTATGCTCACAAGAATATTTTTGTTTGAAAATTATTGTTTTGCAATATATTTTCAAACTTCTTACTATACTGCTTGGCACACATTTCTTCTTTGCTCATTATAGTATTCCATATTTGTTATCATATTTATGCTTCTAGGTCAAAATTTTGTGATAAACACGATGCGCTAGGTTATAAAGTGCACAGATACTGCTAACACGTTGTAAATCGTTTTTTCTGATTTTATTCTTCTTTTTGCGCTCGTACAGCATAAATGTCACATCCATTTCAAAAAATTTATTTCTCTGCTATATACCAATGTTTTTCTTTTTTCTCTTTTGTAATATGTTGCCTTTTTTTGTGTAGATTGTACTCTTTTAGTACTCCTTTGGACTCCTCTGCGTATAACAGAGAAAAATCATGTGACGTCGAGTTTGCTTGGATGACTGTCTGCCCGCCGCCTTTCGACGTCGAGTGGATCCTCGAAAGGCGAATAATACGATTTGACCCTATTAGAGGTTTCTGTCCATTTTATAACCTAGCGCATCATGTTTATCACAACATTTTGACTTAGAAACTTACCATTCTTAAATGCGTATGGACGCCCATAGTGAGTTATGAAAAAAATAAGTGAAAAAAAATAAGCGCTATAGTTAAAAGTTTGAAAATATATCGAAAAATAAAAATTTTCAATTGCAAAAACACTTTTTCAGCAAAAAAGACTATAATTTTGTTTGTAATTTGTTTTACGAAATATAGCATGCATCATTTTATTCCTTATCGAATTCTGACTAAGAACATGGTACAATTTATAAAAAATAATGACTGTAGAAATTATAAAAGCAAAATAGTTGAGAAGTACTGAAAAAGTCAATTTTCTAGATTTAGTGAACTTTTCTAGATTTGGTGAACTTTCCCATTTTTCGAAAAAACACGCCGACATCGTCATGCGACGAACAGACGGTCATCCAAAGAGACTCGACGTCAAGTGATTTTTCTCTGTTATAAGTTGAGGAGTCCAAAGGAGTACTAAAGGAGTACAAAATACATAAAAAATACACCATATTACAAAAGAGAAAAAAGAAAAACATTGGTATATAGCAGAGAAACAAATTTTTGGAAACGGACATAGCGGTAGAGCATATCGGTTGATAACGGTACATGCAGTACGTGCCGAGCACATAAAAAAAGTTAAAATCAAAAAATATAATATACACCATATTAGCGGTTTCTGTGCATTTTATAGTCTAGCGCATCGTATTTGTCACATAATTTTGACCTAGAAACATAAACATTGTAATTGAGTATGGGCACCCATAGTGAGTCATAAGAAAAATGAGCGCTAAGTAGTATAGCAAGAAACTTGAGAAAATATTGGAAAACAAAAATTTTCAATTTTCATGAAAAACATCCTTGTGTGGATAAAAATGCTTATAACTTTCTTAGTATTTCGAGTTATGAAATATAACCTACATCATTAGATTCCTTATCAAATTTTGTGCTAGAAAATAGCAAAAACCACTATAAATAATAACAGTATAGAAATTATAAAAGCAAAATAGTTGAAAACTTTTGAAAAAGGCAATTTTCTAGATTTAGTGAATTTTCTAGATTTGGTGAAGTTCCCAATTGCGAAATTGAAATAGGAAACCTCACTAATTCACCATAAAAAGCAAAAATTGGAATAGGAAACTTCACTATTCACCAATTCACTATTAGTGAATTAGTGAAGTTTCCTATTCCAAATAGTGAATAGTGAATAGTGAAGTTTCCTGTTGGCCAAAAATCCAAGTCGCCAAAAATCCAAATCGCCAAAAATCCAAATCGCCAAAAATCCAAATCGCCAAAATTGGCGATCGCCAAAAATCCAAATCGCCAAAAGTCCAAATCGCCAAAAATCCAAATCGCCAAAAATCCAAATCGCCAAAAATCCAAATCGCCAAAAATCCAAATCGCCAAAAATCCAAATCGCCAAAATTGGCGATCGCCAAAAATCCAAATCGCCAAAAATCCAAATCGCCAAAAGTCCAAATCGCCAAAAATCCAAATCGCCAAAAATCCAAATCGCCAAAAATCAAATCGCCAAAAATCCAAATCGCCAAAAGTCCAAATCGCCAAAAATCCAAATCGCCAAAAGTCCAAATCGCCAAAAATCCAAATCGCCAAAAGTCCAAATCGCCAAAAATCAAATCGCCAAAAATCCAAATCGCCAAAAATCCAAATCGCCAAAAATCCAAATCGCCAAAATCCAAATCGCCAAAATTCAAATCGCCAAAAATCCAAATCGCCAAAAATCCAAATCGCCAAAAATCCAAATCGCCAAAAATCCAAATCGCCAAAAATCCAAATCGCCAAAAATCCAAATCGCCAAAAATCCAAATCGCCAAAAGTCCAAATCGCCAAAATTGGCGATCGCCAAAAATCCAAATCGCCAAAAATCCAAATCGCCAAAAGTCCAAATCGCCAAAAATCCAAATCGCCAAAAATCCAAATCGCCAAAAATCCAAATCGCCAAAAGTCCAAATCGCCAAAAATCCAAATCGCCAAAAGTCCAAATCGCCAAAAATCCAAATCGCCAAAATTGGCGATCGCCAAAAATCCAAATCGCCAAAAATCCAAATCGCCAAAAATCCAAATCGCCAAAAATCCAAATCGCCAAAAATCCAAATCGCCAAAAGTCCAAATCGCCAAAAATCCAAATCGCCAAAAGTCCAAATCGCCAAAAATCCAAATCGCCAAAAATCCAAATCGCCAAAAATCCAAATCGCCAAAAGTCCAAATCGCCAAAAATCCAAATCGCCAAAAGTCCAAATCGCCAAAAATCCAAATCGCCAAAATTGGCGATCGCCAAAAATCCAAATCGCCAAAAATCCAAATCGCCAAAAATCCAAATCGCCAAAAATCCAAATCGCCAAAAATCCAAATCGCCAAAAGTCCAAATCGCCAAAAATCCAAATCGCCAAAAGTCCAAATCGCCAAAAATCCAAATCGCCAAAAATCCAAATCGCCAAAAATCCAAATCGCCAAAAGTCCAAATCGCCAAAAATCCAAATCGCCAAAAGTCCAAATCGCCAAAAATCCAAATCGCCAAAATTGGCGATCGCCAAAAATCCAAATCGCCAAAAATCCAAATCGCCAAAAGTCCAAATCGCCAAAAATCCAAATCGCCAAAAATCCAAATCGCCAAAAGTCCAAATCGCCAAAAATCCAAATCGCCAAAAATCCAAATCGCCAAAAGTCCAAATCGCCAAAAATCCAAATCGCCAAAAGTCCAAATCGCCAAAAATCCAAATCGCCAAAAATCCAAATCGCCAAAAATCCAAATCGCCAAAAGTACAAATCGCCAAAAATCCAAATCGCCAAAAATCCAAATCGCCAAAAGTCCAAATCGCCAAAAATCCAAATCGCCAAAAATCCAAATCGCCAAAATTGGCGATCGCCAAAAATCCAAATCGCCAAAAATCCAAGTCGCCAAAAACCCAAATCGCCAAAAATCCAAATCGCCAAAAATCCAAATCGCCAAAATTGGCGATCGCCAAAAATCCAAATCGCCAAAAGTCCAAATCACCAAAAATCCAAATCGCCAAAAATCCAAGTCGCCAAAAATCCAAATCGCCAAAAATCCAAATCGCCAAAATTGGCGATCGCCAAAAATCCAAATCGCCAAAAGTCCAAATCGCCAAAAATCCAAATCGCCAAAAATCCAAATCGCCAAAAATCCAAATCGCCAAAAATCCAAATCGCCAAAAATCCAAATCGCCAAAATTGGCGATCGCCAAAAATCCAAATCGCCAAAAATCCAAATCGCCAAAAGTCCAAATCGCCAAAAATCCAAATCGCCAAAAATCCAAATCGCCAAAAATCAAATCGCCAAAAATCCAAATCGCCAAAAATCCAAATCGCCAAAAATCCAAATCGCCAAAAATCCAAATCGCCAAAAGTCCAAATCGCCAAAAATCCAAATCGCCAAAAATCCAAATCGCCAAAATCCAAATCGCCAAAAATCAAATCGCCAAAAATCCAAATCGCCAAAAATCCAAATCGCCAAAAATCCAAATCGCCAAAAATCCAAATCGCCAAAAATCCAAATCGCCAAAAATCCAAATCGCCAAAAATCCAAATCGATAAAATCCAAATCGCCAAAAATCCAAATCGCCAAAATTGGCGATCGCCAAAAATCCAAATCGCCAAAAATCCAAATAGCCAAAAATCCAAATCGCCAAAAATCCAAATCGCCAAAAATCCAAATCGCCAAAAATCCAAATCGCCAAAAATCCAAATCGATAAAATCCAAATCGCCAAAAATCCAAATCGCCAAAATTGGCGATCGCCAAAAATCCAAATCGCCAAAAATCCAAATCGCCAAAAATCCAAATCGCCAAAAATCCAAATCGCCAAAAATCCAAATCGCCAAAAATCCAAATCGCCAAAAATTCAAATCGCCAAAAATCCAAATCGCCAAAAATCCAAATCGCCAAAAATCCAAATCGCCAAAAATCCAAATCGCCAAAAATCCAAATCGCCAAAATTGGCGATCGCCAAAAATCCAAATCGCCAAAAATCCAAATCGCCAAAAGTCCAAATCGCCAAAAATCCAAATCGCCAAAAATCCAAATCGCCAAAAATCCAAATCGCCAAAAGTCCAAATCGCCAAAAATCCAAATCGCCAAAAATCCAAATCGCCAAAAATCAAATCGCCAAAAATCCAAATCGCCAAAAATCCAAATCGCCAAAAATCCAAATCGCCAAAAATCCAAATCGCCAAAAGTCCAAATCGCCAAAAATCCAAATCGCCAAAAATCCAAATCGCCAAAAATCCAAATCGCCAAAAATCCAAATCGCCAAAATTGGCGATCGCCAAAAATCCAAATCGCCAAAATTGGCGATCGCCAAAAATCCAAATCGCCAAAAATCCAAATCGCCAAAAATCCAAATCGCCAAAAATCCAAATCGCCAAAAATCCAAATCGCCAAAAATCAAATCGCCAAAAATCCAAATCGCCAAAATTGGCGATCGCCAAAAATCCAAATCGCCAAAAATCCAAATCGCCAAAAATCCAAATCGCCAAAAATCCAAATCGCCAAAAATCCAAATCGCCAAAAATCAAATCGCCTAAAATCCAAATCGCCAAAAATCCAAATCGCCAAAAATCCAAATCGCCAAAAATCCAAATCGCCAAAAGTCCAAATCGCCAAAAATCCAAATCGCCAAAAGTCCAAATCGCCAAAAATCCAAATCGCCAAAATTGGCGATCGCCAAAAATCCAAATCGCCAAAAATCCAAATCGCCAAAAGTCCAAATCGCCAAAAATCCAAACCGCCAAAAATCCAAATCGCCAAAAATCCAAATCGCCAAAAATCCAAATCGCCAAAATTGGCGATCGCCAAAAATCCAAATCGCCAAAAATCCAAATCGCCAAAAGTCCAAATCGCCAAAAATCCAAATCGCCAAAAATCCAAATCGCCAAAAATCAAATCGCCAAAAATCCAAATCGCCAAAAATCCAAATCGCCAAAAATCCAAATCGCCAAAAATCCAAATCGCCAAAAGTCCAAATCGCCAAAAATCCAAATCGCCAAAAATCCAAATCGCCAAAAATCAAATCGCCAAAAATCCAAATCGCCAAAAATCCAAATCGCCAAAAATCCAAATCGCCAAAAATCCAAATCGCCAAAAATCCAAATCGCCAAAAATCCAAATCGCCAAAATTGGCGATCGCCAAAAATCCAAATCGCCAAAAATCCAAATCGCCAAAAGTCCAAATCGCCAAAAATCCAAATCGCCAAAAATCCAAATCGCCAAAAATCAAATCGCCAAAAATCCAAATCGCCAAAAATCAAATCGCCAAAAATCCAAATCGCCAAAAGTCCAAATCGCCAAAAATCCAAATCGCCAAAAATCCAAATCGCCAAAAATCCAAATCGCCAAAAATCCAAATCGCCAAAATTGGCGATCGCCAAAAATCCAAATCGCCAAAAATCCAAATCGCCAAAAGTCCAAATCGCCAAAAATCCAAATCGCCAAAAATCCAAATCGCCAAAAATCAAATCGCCAAAAATCCAAATCGCCAAAAATCCAAATCGCCAAAAATCCAAATCGCCAAAAATCCAAATCGCCAAAAGTCCAAATCGCCAAAAATCCAAATCGCCAAAAATCCAAATCGCCAAAAATCAAATCGCCAAAAATCCAAATCGCCAAAAATCCAAATCGCCAAAAATCCAAATCGCCAAAAATCCAAATCGCCAAAAATCCAAATCGCCAAAAATCCAAATCGCCAAAAATCCAAATCGCCAAAAATCCAAATCGCCAAAAATCCAAATCGCCAAAAATCCAAATCGCCAAAATTGGCGATCGCCAAAAATCCAAATCGCCAAAAATCCAAATCGCCAAAAATCCAAATCGCCAAAAATCCAAATCGCCAAAAATCCAAATCGCCAAAAATCAAATCGCCAAAAATCCAAATCGCCAAAATTGGCGATCGCCAAAAATCCAAATCGCCAAAAATCCAAATCGCCAAAAATCCAAATCGCCAAAAATCCAAATCGCCAAAAATCCAAATCGCCAAAAATCAAATCGCCTAAAATCCAAATCGCCAAAAATCCAAATCGCCAAAAATCCAAATCGCCAAAAATCCAAATCGCCAAAAGTCCAAATCGCCAAAAATCCAAATCGCCAAAAGTCCAAATCGCCAAAAATCCAAATCGCCAAAATTGGCGATCGCCAAAAATCCAAATCGCCAAAAGTCCAAATCGCCAAAAATCCAAATCGCCAAAAGTCCAAATCGCCAAAAATCCAAATCGCCAAAATTGGCGATCGCCAAAAATCCAAATCGCCAAAAATCCAAATCGCCAAAAATCAAATCGCCTAAAATCCAAATCGCCAAAAATCCAAATCGCCAAAAATCCAAATCGCCAAAAATCCAAATCGCCAAAATTGGCGATCGCCAAAAATCCAAATCGCCAAAAATCCAAATCGCCAAAAATCCAAATCGCCAAAAATCCAAATCGCCAAAAATCCAAATCGCCAAAATTGGCGATCGCCAAAAATCCAAATCGCCAAAAATCCAAATCGCCAAAAATCCAAATCGCCAAAAATCCAAATCGCCAAAAATCCAAATCGCCAAAAATCAAATCGCCTAAAATCCAAATCGCCAAAAATCCAAATCGCCAAAAATCCAAATCGCCAAAAATCCAAATCGCCAAAAGTCCAAATCGCCAAAAATCCAAATCGCCAAAAGTCCAAATCGCCAAAAATCCAAATCGCCAAAATTGGCGATCGCCAAAAATCCAAATCGCCAAAAGTCCAAATCGCCAAAAATCCAAATCGCCAAAAGTCCAAATCGCCAAAAATCCAAATCGCCAAAATTGGCGATCGCCAAAAATCCAAATCGCCAAAAATCCAAATCGCCAAAAATCAAATCGCCTAAAATCCAAATCGCCAAAAATCCAAATCGCCAAAAATCCAAATCGCCAAAAATCCAAATCGCCAAAATTGGCGATCGCCAAAAATCCAAATCGCCAAAAATCCAAATCGCCAAAAATCCAAATCGCCAAAAATCCAAATCGCCAAAAATCCAAATCGCCAAAAATCCAAATCGCCAAAATTGGCGATCGCCAAAAATCCAAATCGCCAAAAATCCAAATCGCCAAAAATCCAAATCGCCAAAAATCCAAATCGCCAAAAATCCAAATCGCCAAAATTGGCGATCGCCAAAAATCCAAATCGCCAAAAATCCAAATCGCCAAAAATCCAAATCGCCAAAAATCCAAATCGCCAAAAATCCAAATCGCCAAAAATCCAAATCGCCAAAAATCCAAATCGCCAAAAATCCAAATCGCCAAAAGTCCAAATCGCCAAAAATCCAAATCGCCAAAAATCCAAATCGCCAAAAATCCAAATCGCCAAAAATCCAAATCGCCAAAAATCCAAATCGCCAAAAATCCAAATCGCCAAAAATCCAAATCGCCAAAAATCCAAATCGCCAAAAATCCAAATCGCCAAAAGTCCAAATCGCCAAAAATCCAAATCGCCAAAAATCCAAATCGCCAAAAATCAAATCGCCAAAAATCCAAATCGCCAAAAATCCAAATCGCCAAAATTGGCGATCGCCAAAAATCCAAATCGCCAAATATCCAAATCGCCAAAAATCCAAATCGCCAAAAATCCAAATCGCCAAAAATCCAAATCGCCAAAAATCCAAATCGCCAAAAATCCAAATCACCAAAAATCCAAATCGCCAAAAAACCAAATCGCCAAAATTGGCGATCGCCAAAAATCCAAATCGCCAAAATTGGCGATCGCCAAATATCCAAATCGCCAAAAATCCAAATCGCCAAAAATCCAAATCGCCAAAAATCCAAATCGCCAAAAATCCAAATCGCCAAAAATCCAAATCGCCAAAAATCCAAATCGCCAAAATTGGCGATCGCCAAATATCCAAATCGCCAAAAATCCAAATCGCCAAAAATCCAAATCGCCAAAAATCCAAATCGCCAAAAATCCAAATCGCCAAAAATCCAAATCGCCGAAAATCCAAATCGCCAAAAATCAAATCGCCAAAAATCCAAATCGCCAAAATTGGCGATCGCCAAAAATCCAAATCGCCAAAAATCCAAATCGCCAAAAGTCCAAATCGCCAAAAATCCAAATCGCCAAAAATCCAAATCGCCAAAAATCAAATCGCCTAAAATCCAAATCGCCAAAAATCCAAATCGACAAAAATCCAAATCGCCAAAATTGGCGATCGCCAAAAATCCAAATCGCCAAAAATCCCAATCACCAAAAATCCAAATCGCCAAAAAACCAAATCGCCAAAATTGGCGATCGCCAAAAATCCAAATCGCCAAAAATCCAAATCGCCAAAAATCCAAATCGCCAAAAATCCAAATCGCCAAAAATCCAAATCGCCGAAAATCAAATCGCCTAAAATCCAAATCGCCAAAAAACCAAATCGCCAAAATTGGCGATCGCCAAAAATCCAAATCGCCAAAAATCCAAATCGCCAAAAATCCAAATCGCCAAAAATCCAAATCGCCAAAAGTCCAAATCGCCAAAAATCCAAATCGCCAAAAATCCAAATCGCCAAAAATCCAAATCGCCTAAAATCCAAATCGCCTAAAATCCAAATCGCCAAAAATCCAAATCGCCAAAAATCCAAATCGCCAAAAATCCAAATCGCCAAAAGTCCAAATCGCCAAAAATCCAAATCGCCAAAAATCCAAATCGCCAAAAATCAAATCGCCTAAAATCCAAATCGCCAAAAATCCAAATCGCCAAAAATCCAAATCGCCAAAAATCCAAATCGCCAAAAATCCAAATCGCCAAAATTGGCGATCGCCAAAAATCCAAATCGCCAAAAATCCAAATCGCCAAAAATCCAAATCGCCAAATATCCAAATCGCCAAAAATCCAAATCGCCAAAAATCCAAATCGCCAAAAATCCAAATCGCCAAAAATCCAAATCACCAAAAATCCAAATCGCCAAAAAACCAAATCGCCAAAATTGGCGATCGCCAAAAATCCAAATCGCCAAAATTGGCGATCGCCAAATATCCAAATCGCCAAAAATCCAAATCGCCAAAAATCCAAATCGCCAAAAATCCAAATCGCCAAAAATCCAAATCGCCAAAAATCCAAATCGCCAAAATTGGCGATCGCCAAATATCCAAATCGCCAAAAATCCAAATCGCCAAAAATCAAATCGCCAAAAATCCAAATCGCCAAAAATCCAGATCGCCAAAAATCCAAATCGCCAAAAATCCAAATCGCCAAAAATCCAAATCGCCAAAAATCCAAATCGCCAAAATTGGCGATCGCCAAAAATCCAAATCGCCAAAAATCCAAATCGCCAAAAGTCCAAATCGCCAAAATTGGCGATCGCCAAAAATCCAAATTGCCAAAATTGGCGATCGCCAAAAATCCAAATCGCCAAAAATCCAAATCGCCAAAAATCCAAATCACCAAAAATCCAAATCGCCAAAAATCCAAATCGCCAAAAATCCAAATCGCCAAAAATCCAAATCGCCAAAAATCCAAATCGCCAAAAATCCAAATCGCCAAAAATCCAGATCGCCAAAAATCCAAATCGCCAAAAATCCAAATCGCCAAAAATCCAAATCGCCAAAAATCCAAATCGCCAAAAATCCAAATCGCCAAAAATCCAAATCGCCAAAAATCCAAATCGCCAAAAATCCAAATCGCCAAAAGTCCAAATCGCCAAAATTGGCGATCGCCAAAAATCCAAATCGCCAAAAATCCAAATCGCCAAAAATCCAAATCGCCAAAAATCCAAATCGCCAAAAATCCAAATCGCCAAAAATCCAAATCGCCAAAATTGGCGATCGCCAAAAATCCAAATCGCCAAAAATCCAGATCGCCAAAAATCCAAATCGCCAAAAATCCAAATCGCCAAAAATCCAAATCGCCAAAATTGGCGATCGCCAGAAATCCAAATCGCCAAAAATCCAAATCGCCAAAAATCCAAATCGCCAAAAGTCCAAATCGCCAAAATTGGCGATCGCCAAAAATCCAAATCGCCAAAAATCCAAATCGCCAAAAATCCAAATCGCCAAAAATCCAAATCGCCAAAAATCCAAATCACCAAAAATCCAAATCGCCAAAAATCCAAATCGCCAAAAATCCAAATCGCCAAAAATCCAAATCGCCAAAAATCCAAATCGCCAAAAATCCAAATCGCCAAAATTGGCGATCGCCAAAAATCCAAATCGCCAAAAATCCAAATCGCCAAAAGTCCAAATCGCCAAAATTGGCGATCGCCAAAAATCCAAATTGCCAAAATTGGCGATCGCCAAAAATCCAAATCGCCAAAAATCCAAATCGCCAAAAATCCAAATCACCAAAAATCCAAATCGCCAAAAATCCAAATCGCCAAAAATCCAAATCGCCAAAAATCCAAATCGCCAAAAATCCAAATCGCCAAAAATCCAGATCGCCAAAAATCCAAATCGCCAAAAATCCAAATCGCCAAAAATCCAAATCGCCAAAAATCCAAATCGCCAAAAATCCAAATCGCCAAAAATCCAAATCGCCAAAAATCCAAATCGCCAAAAATCCAAATCGCCAAAAGTCCAAATCGCCAAAATTGGCGATCGCCAAAAATCCAAATCGCCAAAAATCCAAATCGCCAAAAATCCAAATCGCCAAAAATCCAAATCGCCAAAAATCCAAATCGCCAAAAATCCAAATCGCCAAAATTGGCGATCGCCAAAAATCCAAATCGCCAAAAATCCAGATCGCCAAAAATCCAAATCGCCAAAAATCCAAATCGCCAAAAATCCAAATCGCCAAAATTGGCGATCGCCAGAAATCCAAATCGCCAAAAATCCAAATCGCCAAAAATCCAAATCGCCAAAAATCCAAATCGCCAAAAATCCAAATCGCCAAAATTGGCGATCGCCAAAAATCCAAATCGCCAAAAATCCAAATCGCCAAAAATCCAAATCGCCAAAAATCCAAATCGCCAAAAATCCAAATCGCCAAAAATCCAAATCGCCAAAATTGGCGATCGCCAAAAATCCAAATCGCCAAAAATCCAAATCGCCAAAAGTCCAAATCGCCAAAATTGGCGATCGCCAAAAATCCAAATCGCCAAAAATCCAAATCGCCAAAATTGGCGATCGCCAGAAATCCAAATCGCCAAAAATCCAAATCGCCAAAAATCCAAATCGCCAAAAGTCCAAATCGCCAAAATTGGCGATCGCCAAAAATCCAAATCGCCAAAAATCCAAATCGCCAAAAATCCAAATCGCCAAAAATCCAAATCGCCAAAAATCCAAATCGCCAAAAATCCAAATCGCCAAAAATCCAAATCGCCAAAAATCCAAATCGCCAAAAATCCAAATCGCCAAAAATCCAAATCGCCAAAAATCCAAATCGCCAAAAATCCAAATCGCCAAAAATCCAAATCGCCAAAAATCCAAATCGCCAAAAATCCAGATCGCCAAAAATCCAAATCGCCAAAAATCCAAATCGCCAAAAATCCAAATCGCCAAAATTGGCGATCGCCAAAAATCCAAATCGCCAAAAATCCAAATCGCCAAAAATCCAAATCGCCAAAAATCCAAATCGCCAAAAATCCAAATCGCCAAAAATCCAAATCGCCAAAAATCCAAATCGCCAAAATTGGCGATCGCCAAAAATCCAAATCGCCAAAAATCCAAATCGCCAAAAGTCCAAATCGCCAAAATTGGCGATCGCCAAAAATTCAAATCGCCAAAAATCCAAATCGCCAAAAATCCAAATCGCCAAAATTGGCGATCGCCAGAAATCCAAATCGCCAAAAATCCAAATCGCCAAAAATCCAAATCGCCAAAAGTCCAAATCGCCAAAATTGGCGATCGCCAAAAATCCAAATCGCCAAAAATCCAAATCGCCAAAAATCCAAATCGCCAAAAATCCAAATCGCCAAAAATCCAAATCGCCAAAAATCCAAATCGCCAAAAATCCAAATCACCAAAAATCCAAATCGCCAAAAGTCCAAATCGCCAAAATTGGCGATCGCCAAAAATCCAAATCGCCAAAAATCCAAATCGCCAAAAATCCAAATCGCCAAAAATCCAAATCGCCAAAATTGGCGATCGCCAAAAATCCAAATCGCCAAAAATCCAAATCGCCAAAAGTCCAAATCGCCAAAATTGGCGATCGCCAAAAATCCAAATCGCCAAAAATCCAAATCGCCAAAAATCCAAATCGCCAAAATTGGCGATCGCCAAAAATCCAAATCGCCAAAAATCCAAATCGCCAAAATTGGCGATCGCCAAAAATCCAAATCGCCAAAAATCCAAATCGCCAAAAGTCCAAATCGCCAAAATTGGCGATCGCCAAAAATCCAAATCGCCAAAAATCCAAATCGCCAAAAATCCAAATCGCCAAAATTGGCGATCGCCAGAAATCCAAATCGCCAAAAATCCAAATCGCCAAAAATCCAAATCGCCAAAAGTCCAAATCGCCAAAATTGGCGATCGCCAAAAATCCAAATCGCCAAAAATCCAAATCGCCAAAAATCCAAATCGCCAAAAATCCAAATCGCCAAAAATCCAAATCGCCAAAAATCCAAATCGCCAAAAATCCAAATCACCAAAAATCCAAATCGCCAAAAATCCAAATCGCCAAAAATCCAAATCGCCAAAAATCCAAATCGCCAAAAATCCAAATCGCCAAAAATCCAAATCGCCAAAAATCCAGATCGCCAAAAATCCAAATCGCCAAAAATCCAAATCGCCAAAAATCCAAATCGCCAAAAATCCAAATCGCCAAAAATCCAAATCGCCAAAAATCCAAATCGCCAAAAATCCAAATCGCCAAAAATCCAAATCGCCAAAATTGGCGATCGCCAAAAATCCAAATCGCCAAAAATCCAAATCGCCAAAAATCCAAATCGCCAAAAATCCAAATCGCCAAAAATCCAAATCGCCAAAAATCCAAATCGCCAAAATTGGCGATCGCCAAAAATCCAAATCGCCAAAAATCCAAATCGCCAAAAGTCCAAATCGCCAAAATTGGCGATCGCCAAAAATCCAAATCGCCAAAAATCCAAATCGCCAAAAATCCAAATCGCCAAAATTGGCGATCGCCAGAAATCCAAATCGCCAAAAATCCAAATCGCCAAAAATCCAAATCGCCAAAAGTCCAAATCGCCAAAATTGGCGATCGCCAAAAATCCAAATCGCCAAAAATCCAAATCGCCTAAAATCCAAATCGCCAAAAATCCAAATCGCCAAAAATCCAAATCGCCAAAAATCCAAATCGCCAAAAATCCAAATCACCAAAAATCCAAATCGCCAAAAGTCCAAATCGCCAAAATTGGCGATCGCCAAAAATCCAAATCGCCAAAAATCCAAATCGCCAAAAATCCAAATCGCCAAAATTGGCGATCGCCAAAAATCCAAATCGCCAAAAATCCAAATCGCCAAAAGTCCAAATCGCCAAAATTGGCGATCGCCAAAAATCCAAATCGCCAAAAATCCAAATCGCCAAAAATCCAAATCGCCAAAATTGGCGATCGCCAAAAATCCAAATCGCCAAAAATCCAAATCGCCAAAATTGGCGATCGCCAAAAATCCAAATCGCCAAAAATCCAAATCGCCAAAAGTCCAAATCGCCAAAATTGGCGATCGCCAGAAATCCAAATCGCCAAAAATCCAAATCGCCAAAAATCCAAATCGCCAAAATTGGCGATCGCCAGAAATCCAAATCGCCAAAAATCCAAATCGCCAAAAATCCAAATCGCCAAAAGTCCAAATCGCCAAAATTGGCGATCGCCAAAAATCCAAATCGCCAAAAATCCAAATCGCCAAAAATCCAAATCGCCAAAAATCCAAATCGCCAAAAATCCAAATCGCCAAAAATCCAAATCACCAAAAATCCAAATCGCCAAAAATCCAAATCGCCAAAAATCCAAATCGCCAAAAATCCAAATCGCCAAAAATCCAAATCGCCAAAAATCCAAATCGCCAAAAATCCAGATCGCCAAAAATCCAAATCGCCAAAAATCCAAATCGCCAAAATTGGCGATCGCCAAAAATCCAAATCGCCAAAAATCCAAATCGCCAAAAATCCAAATCGCCAAAAATCCAAATCGCCAAAATTGGCGATCGCCAAAAATCCAAATCGCCAAAAATCCAAATCGCCAAAAGTCCAAATCGCCAAAATTGGCGATCGCCAAAAATCCAAATCGCCAAAAATCCAAATCGCCAAAAATCCAAATCGCCAAAAATCCAAATCGCCAAAAATCCAAATCGCCAAAAGTCCAAATCGCCAAAATTGGCGATCGCCAAAAATCCAAATCGCCAAAAATCCAAATCGCCAAAAATCCAAATCGCCAAAATTGGCGATCGCCAGAAATCCAAATCGCCAAAAATCCAAATCGCCAAAAATCCAAATCGCCAAAAATCCAAATCGCCAAAAATCCAAATCGCCAAAAATCCAAATCGCCAAAAATCCAAATCGCCAAAAATCCAAATCGCCAAAAATCCGAATCGCCAAAAATCCAAATCGCCAAAAATCCAAATCGCCAAAAATCCAAATCGCCAAAAATCCAAATCGCCAAAAATCCAGATCGCCAAAAATCCAAATCGCCAAAAATCCAAATCGCCAAAAATCCAAATCGCCAAAATTGGCGATCGCCAAAAATCCAAATCGCCAAAAATCCAAATCGCCAAAAATCCAAATCGCCAAAAATCCAAATCGCCAAAAATCCAAATCGCCAAAAATCCAAATCGCCAAAAATCCAAATCGCCAAAAATCCAAATCGCCAAAAGTCCAAATCGCCAAAATTGGCGATCGCCAAAAATCCAAATCGCCAAAAATCCAAATCGCCAAAAATCCAAATCGCCAAAATTGGCGATCGCCAGAAATCCAAATCGCCAAAAATCCAAATCGCCAAAAATCCAAATCGCCAAAAGTCCAAATCGCCAAAATTGGCGATCGCCAAAAATCCAAATCGCCAAAAATCCAAATCGCCAAAAATCCAAATCGCCAAAAATCCAAATCGCCAAAAATCCAAATCGCCAAAATTGGCGATCGCCAGAAATCCAAATCGCCAAAAATCCAAATCGCCAAAATTGGCGATCGCCAAAAATCCAAATCGCCAAAAATCCAAATCGCCAAAAATCCAAATCGCCAAAAATCCAAATCGCCAAAAATCCAAATCGCCAAAAATCCAAATCGCCAAAAATCCAAATCGCCAAAAATCCAAATCGCCAAAAGTCCAAATCGCCAAAATTGGCGATCGCCAAAAATCCAAATCGCCAAAAATCCAAATCGCCAAAAATCCAAATCGCCAAAATTGGCGATCGCCAGAAATCCAAATCGCCAAAAATCCAAATCGCCAAAAATCCAAATCGCCAAAAGTCCAAATCGCCAAAATTGGCGATCGCCAAAAATCCAAATCGCCAAAAATCCAAATCGCCAAAAATCCAAATCGCCAAAAATCCAAATCGCCAAAAATCCAAATCACCAAAAATCCAAATCGCCAAAAGTCCAAATCGCCAAAATTGGCGATCGCCAAAAATCCAAATCGCCAAAAATCCAAATCGCCAAAAATCCAAATCGCCAAAAATCCAAATCGCCAAAATTGGCGATCGCCAAAAATCCAAATCGCCAAAAATCCAAATCGCCAAAAGTCCAAATCGCCAAAATTGGCGATCGCCAAAAATCCAAATCGCCAAAAATCCAAATCGCCAAAAATCCAAATCGCCAAAATTGGCGATCGCCAAAAATCCAAATCGCCAAAAATCCAAATCGCCAAAATTGGCGATCGCCAAAAATCCAAATCGCCAAAAATCCAAATCGCCAAAAGTCCAAATCGCCAAAATTGGCGATCGCCAAAAATCCAAATCGCCAAAAATCCAAATCGCCAAAAATCCAAATCGCCAAAATTGGCGATCGCCAGAAATCCAAATCGCCAAAATTGGCGATCGCCAAAAATCCAAATCGCCAAAAATCCAAATCGCCAAAAATCCAAATCGCCAAAATTGGCGATCGCCAGAAATCCAAATCGCCAAAAATCCAAATCGCCAAAAATCCAAATCGCCAAAAGTCCAAATCGCCAAAATTGGCGATCGCCAAAAATCCAAATCGCCAAAAATCCAAATCGCCAAAAATCCAAATCGCCAAAAATCCAAATCGCCAAAAATCCAAATCGCCAAAAATCCAAATCGCCAAAAATCCAAATCACCAAAAATCCAAATCGCCAAAAATCCAAATCGCCAAAAATCCAAATCGCCAAAAATCCAAATCGCCAAAAATCCAAATCGCCAAAAATCCAAATCGCCAAAAATCCAGATCGCCAAAAATCCAAATCGCCAAAAATCCAAATCGCCAAAAATCCAAATCGCCAAAAATCCAAATCGCCAAAAATCCAAATCGCCAAAAATCCAAATCGCCAAAAATCCAAATCGCCAAAAATCCAAATCGCCAAAATTGGCGATCGCCAAAAATCCAAATCGCCAAAAATCCAAATCGCCAAAAATCCAAATCGCCAAAAATCCAAATCGCCAAAAATCCAAATCGCCAAAAATCCAAATCGCCAAAAATCCAAATCGCCAAAATTGGCGATCGCCAAAAATCCAAATCGCCAAAAATCCAAATCGCCAAAAGTCCAAATCGCCAAAATTGGCGATCGCCAAAAATCCAAATCGCCAAAAATCCAAATCGCCAAAAATCCAAATCGCCAAAATTGGCGATCGCCAGAAATCCAAATCGCCAAAAATCCAAATCGCCAAAAATCCAAATCGCCAAAAGTCCAAATCGCCAAAATTGGCGATCGCCAAAAATCCAAATCGCCAAAAATCCAAATCGCCAAAAATCCAAATCGCCAAAAATCCAAATCGCCAAAAATCCAAATCGCCAAAAATCCAAATCGCCAAAAATCCAAATCACCAAAAATCCAAATCGCCAAAAGTCCAAATCGCCAAAATTGGCGATCGCCAAAAATCCAAATCGCCAAAAATCCAAATCGCCAAAAATCCAAATCGCCAAAATTGGCGATCGCCAAAAATCCAAATCGCCAAAAATCCAAATCGCCAAAATTGGCGATCGCCAAAAATCCAAATCGCCAAAAATCCAAATCGCCAAAAGTCCAAATCGCCAAAATTGGCGATCGCCAAAAATCCAAATCGCCAAAAATCCAAATCGCCAAAAATCCAAATCGCCAAAATTGGCGATCGCCAGAAATCCAAATCGCCAAAAATCCAAATCGCCAAAAATCCAAATCGCCAAAAGTCCAAATCGCCAAAATTGGCGATCGCCAAAAATCCAAATCGCCAAAAATCCAAATCGCCAAAAATCCAAATCGCCAAAAATCCAAATCGCCAAAAATCCAAATCGCCAAAAATCCAAATCGCCAAAAATCCAAATCGCCAAAAATCCAAATCGCCAAAAATCCAAATCGCCAAAAATCCAAATCGCCAAAAATCCAAATCGCCAAAAATCCAAATCGCCAAAAATCCAAATCGCCAAAAATCCAAACCGCCAAAAATCCAAATCACCAAAAATCCAAATCGCCAAAAATCCAAATCGCCAAAAATCCAAATCGCCAAAAATCCAAATCGCCAAAAATCCAGATCGCCAAAAATCCAAATCGCCAAAAATCCAAATCGCCAAAAATCCAAATCGCCAAAAATCCAAATCGCCAAAAATCCAAATCGCCAAAATTGGCGATCGCCAAAAATCCAAATCGCCAAAAATCCAAATCGCCAAAAGTCCAAATCGCCAAAATTGGCGATCGCCAAAAATCCAAATCGCCAAAAATCCAAATCGCCAAAAATCCAAATCGCCAAAATTGGCGATCGCCAAAAATCCAAATCGCCAAAAATCCAAATCGCCAAAAATCCAAATCGCCAAAATTGGCGATCGCCAGAAATCCAAATCGCCAAAAATCCAAATCGCCAAAAATCCAAATCGCCAAAAGTCCAAATCGCCAAAATTGGCGATCGCCAAAAATCCAAATCGCCAAAAATCCAAATCGCCAAAATTGGCGATCGCCAGAAATCCAAATCGCCAAAAATCCAAATCGCCAAAAATCCAAATCGCCAAAAGTCCAAATCGCCAAAAATCCAAATCGCCAAAATTGGCGATCGCCAAAAATCCAAATCGCCAAAAATCCAAATCGCCAAAAATCCAAATCGCCAAAAATCCAGATCGCCAAAAATCCAAATCGCCAAAAATCCAAATCGCCAAAAATCCAAATCGCCAAAAGTCCAAATCGCCAAAATTGGCGATCGCCAAAAATCCAAATCGCCAAAAATCCAAATCGCCAAAAATCCAAATCGCCAAAAATCCAAATCGCCAAAAATCCAAATCGCCAAAAATCCAAATCGCCAAAAATCCAAATCACCAAAAATCCAAATCGCCAAAAATCCAAATCGCCAAAAATCCAAATCGCCAAAAATCCAAATCGCCAAAAATCCAAATCGCCAAAAATCCAAATCGCCAAAAATCCAAATCGCCAAAAATCCAAATCGCCAAAAATCCAAATCGCCAAAAGTCCAAATCGCCAAAATTGGCGATCGCCAAAAATCCAAATCGCCAAAAATCCAAATCGCCAAAAATCCAAATCGCCAAAATTGGCGATCGCCAAAAATCCAAATCGCCAAAAATCCAAATCGCCAAAAATCCAAATCGCCAAAATTGGCGATCGCCAGAAATCCAAATCGCCAAAAATCCAAATCGCCAAAAATCCAAATCGCCAAAAGTCCAAATCGCCAAAATTGGCGATCGCCAAAAATCCAAATCGCCAAAAATCCAAATCGCCAAAAATCCAAATCGCCAAAATTGGCGATCGCCAGAAATCCAAATCGCCAAAAATCCAAATCGCCAAAAATCCAAATCGCCAAAAGTCCAAATCGCCAAAATTGGCGATCGCCAAAAATCCAAATCGCCAAAAATCCAAATCGCCAAAAATCCAAATCGCCAAAAATCCAGATCGCCAAAAATCCAAATCGCCAAAAATCCAAATCACCAAAAATCCAAATCGCCAAAAGTCCAAATCGCCAAAATTGGCGATCGCCAAAAATCCAAATCGCCAAAAATCCAAATCGCCAAAAATCCAAATCGCCAAAATTGGCGATCGCCAGAAATCCAAATCGCCAAAAATCCAAATCGCCAAAAATCCAAATCGCCAAAAGTCCAAATCGCCAAAATTGGCGATCGCCAAAAATCCAAATCGCCAAAAATCCAAATCGCCAAAAATCCAAATCGCCAAAAATCCAAATCGCCAAAAATCCAAATCGCCAAAAATCCAAATCGCCAAAAATCCAAATCGCCAAAAATCCAAATCGCCAAAAATCCAAATCACCAAAAATCCAAATAGCCAAAAATCCAAATCGCCAAAAATCCAAATCGCCAAAAATCCAAATCGCCAAAAATCCAAATCGCCAAAAATCCAGATCGCCAAAAATCCAAATCGCCAAAAATCCAAATCGCCAAAAATCCAAATCGCCAAAAATCCAAATCGCCAAAAATCCAAATCGCCAAAAATCCAAATCGCCAAAATTGGCGATCGCCAAAAATCCAAATCGCCAAAAATCCAAATCGCCAAAAGTCCAAATCGCCAAAATTGGCGATCGCCAAAAATCCAAATCGCCAAAAATCCAAATCGCCAAAAATCCAAATCGCCAAAATTGGCGATCGCCAGAAATCCAAATCGCCAAAAATCCAAATCGCCAAAAATCCAAATCGCCAAAAGTCCAAATCGCCAAAATTGGCGATCGCCAAAAATCCAAATCGCCAAAAATCCAAATCGCCAAAAATCCAAATCGCCAAAAATCCAAATCGCCAAAAATCCAAATCACCAAAAATCCAAATCGCCAAAAATCCAAATCGCCAAAAATCCAAATCGCCAAAAATCCAAATCGCCAAAAATCCAAATCGCCAAAAATCCAAATCGCCAAAAATCCAAATCGCCAAAAATCCAAATCGCCAAAATTGGCGATCGCCAAAAATCCAAATCGCCAAAAATCCAAATCGCCAAAAATCCAAATCGCCAAAAATCCAGATCGCCAAAAATCCAAATCGCCAAAAATCCAAATCGCCAAAAATCCAAATCGCCAAAAATCCAAATCGCCAAAAATCCAAATCGCCAAAAATCCAAATCGCCAAAAATCCAAATCGCCAAAAATCCAAATCGCCAATTGGCGATCGCCAGAAATCCAAATCGCCAAAAATCCAAATCGCCAAAAATCCAAATCGCCAAAAGTCCAAATCGCCAAAATTGGCGATCGCCAAAAATCCAAATCGCCAAAAATCCAAATCGCCAAAAATCCAAATCGCCAAAATTGGCGATCGCCAGAAATCCAAATCGCCAAAAATCCAAATCGCCAAAAATCCAAATCGCCAAAAGTCCAAATCGCCAAAATTGGCGATCGCCAAAAATCCAAATCGCCAAAAATCCAAATCGCCAAAAATCCAAATCGCCAAAAATCCAAATCGCCAAAAATCCAAATCGCCAAAAATCCAAATCGCCAAAAATCCAAATCGCCAAAAGTCCAAATCGCCAAAATTGGCGATCGCCAGAAATCCAAATCGCCAAAAATCCAAATCGCCAAAAATCCAAATCGCCAAAAATCCAAATCGCCAAAATTGGCGATCGCCAAAAATCCAAATCGCCAAAAATCCAAATCGCCAAAAATCCAAATCGCCAAAAATCCAGATCGCCAAAAATCCAAATCGCCAAAAATCCAAATCGCCAAAAATCCAAATCGCCAAAAATCCAAATCGCCAAAAATCCAAATCGCCAAAAATCCAAATCGCCAAAAATCCAAATCGCCAAAAATCCAAATCGCCAAAAATCCAAATCGCCAAAATTGGCGATCGCCAGAAATCCAAATCGCCAAAAATCCAAATCGCCAAAAGTCCAAATCGCCAAAATTGGCGATCGCCAAAAATCCAAATCGCCAAAAATCCAAATCGCCAAAAATCCAAATCGCCAAAATTGGCGATCGCCAGAAATCCAAATCGCCAAAAATCCAAATCGCCAAAAATCCAAATCGCCAAAAGTCCAAATCGCCAAAATTGGCGATCGCCAAAAATCCAAATCGCCAAAAATCCAAATCGCCAAAAATCCAAATCGCCAAAAATCCAAATCGCCAAAAATCCAAATCGCCAAAAATCCAAATCGCCAAAAATCCAAATCGCCAAAAGTCCAAATCGCCAAAATTGGCGATCGCCAGAAATCCAAATCGCCAAAAATCCAAATCGCCAAAAATCCAAATCGCCAAAAATCCAAATCGCCAAAAATCCAAATCGCCAAAAATCCAAATCGCCAAAAATCAAATCGCCAAAAATCCAGATCGCCAAAAATCCAAATCGCCAAAAATCCAAATCGCCAAAAATCCAAATCGCCAAAAATCCAAATCGCCAAAAATCCAAATCGCCAAAAATCCAAATCGCCAAAAATCCAAATCGCCAAAAATCCAAATCGCCAAAAATCCAAATCGCCAAAATTGGCGATCGCCAAAAATCCAAATCGCCAAAAATCCAAATCGCCAAAAGTCCAAATCGCCAAAATTGGCGATCGCCAAAAATCCAAATCGCCAAAAATCCAAATCGCCAAAAATCCAAATCGCCAAAATTGGCGATCGCCAGAAATCCAAAACGCCAAAAATCCAAATCGCCAAAAATCCAAATCGCCGAAAATCCAAATCGCCAAAAATCCAAATCGCCAAAAATCCAAATCGCCAAAAATCCAAATCGCCAAAAATCCAAATCGCCAAAAATCCAAATCGCCAAAAATCCAAATCGCCAAAAATCCAAATCGCCAAAAATCCAAATCGCCAAAAATCCAAATCGCCAAAATTGGCGATCGCCAAAAATCCAAATCGCCAAAAATCCAAATCGCCAAAAATCCAAATCGCCAAAAATCCAGATCGCCAAAAATCCAAATCGCCAAAAATCCAAATCGCCAAAAATCCAAATCGCCAAAAATCCAAATCGCCAAAAATCCAAATCGCCAAAAATCCAAATCGCCAAAAATCCAAATCGCCAAAAATCCAAATCGCCAAAATTGGCGATCGCCAGAAATCCAAATCGCCAAAAATCCAAATCGCCAAAAATCCAAATCGCCAAAAGTCCAAATCGCCAAAATTGGCGATCGCCAAAAATCCAAATCGCCAAAAATCCAAATCGCCAAAAATCCAAATCGCCAAAAATCCAAATCGCCAAAAATCCAAATCGCCAAAAATCCAAATCGCCAAAAATCCAAATCGCCAAAAGTCCAAATCGCCAAAATTGGCGATCGCCAGAAATCCAAATCGCCAAAAATCCAAATCGCCAAAAATCCAAATCGCCAAAAATCCAAATCGCCAAAAATCCAAATCGCCAAAAATCCAAATCGCCAAAAATCAAATCGCCAAAAATCCAGATCGCCAAAAATCCAAATCGCCAAAAATCCAAATCGCCAAAAATCCAAATCGCCAAAAATCCAAATCGCCAAAAATCCAAATCGCCAAAAATCCAAATCGCCAAAAATCCAAATCGCCAAAAATCCAAATCGCCAAAAATCCAAATCGCCAAAATTGGCGATCGCCAAAAATCCAAATCGCCAAAAATCCAAATCGCCAAAAGTCCAAATCGCCAAAATTGGCGATCGCCAAAAATCCAAATCGCCAAAAATCCAAATCGCCAAAAATCCAAATCGCCAAAATTGGCGATCGCCAGAAATCCAAAACGCCAAAAATCCAATTCGCCAAAAATCCAAATCGCCGAAAATCCAAATCGCCAAAAATCCAAATCGCCAAAAATCCAAATCGCCAAAAATCCAAATCGCCAAAAATCCAAATCGCCAAAAATCCAAATCGCCAAAAATCCAAATCGCCAAAAATCCAAATCGCCAAAATTGGCGATCGCCAAAAATCCAAATCGCCAAAAGTCCAAATCGCCAAAAATCCAAATCGCCAAAAATCCAAATCGCCAAAAATCCAAATCGCCAAAAATCCAAATCGCCAAAAATCCAAATCGCCAAAAGTCCAAATCGCCAAAATTGGCGATCGCCAAAAATCCAAATCGCCAAAAATCCAAATCGCCAAAAATCCAAATCGCCAAAAATCCAAATCGCCAAAAATCCAAATCGCCAAAAATCCAAATCGCCAAAAATCCAAATCGCCAAAAATCAAATCGCCAAAAATCCAAATCGCCAAAAATCCAAATCGCCAAAATTGGCGATCGCCAAAAATCCAAATCGCCAAAAAACCAAATCGCCAAAAATCCAAATCGCCAAAAATCCAAATCGCCAAAAATCAAATCGCCAAAAATCCAAATCGCCAAAAATCCAAATCGCCAAAAATCCAAATCGCCAAAATTGGCGATCGCCAAAAATCAAATCGCCAAAAATCCAAATCGCCAAAAATCCAAATCGCCAAAAATCCAAATCGCCAAAAATCAAATCGCCAAAAATCCAAATCGCCAAAAATCCAAATCGCCAAAAATCCAAATCGCCAAAAATCCAAATCGCCAAAAATCCAAATCGCCAAAAATCAAATCGCCAAAAATCCAAATCGCCAAAAATCCAAATCGCCAAAAATCCAAATCGCCAAAAATCCAAATCGCCAAAATTGGCGATCGCCAAAAATCCAAATCGCCAAAAAACCAAATCGCCAAAAATCCAAATCGCCAAAAATCCAAATCGCCAAAAATCAAATCGCCAAAAATCCAAATCGCCAAAAATCCAAATCGCCAAAAATCCAAATCGCCAAAATTGGCGATCGCCAAAAATCCAAATCGCCAAAAATCCAAATCGCCAAAAATCCAAATCGCCAAAAGTCCAAATCGCCAAAATTGGCGATCGCCAAAAATCCAAATCGCCAAAAAACCAAATCGCCAAAAATCAAATCGCCAAAAATCCAAATCGCCAAAAGTCCAAATCGCCAAAAATCCAAATCGCCAAAAATCAAATCGCCAAAAATCCAAATCGCCAAAAATCCAAATCGCCAAAATTGGCGATCGCCAAAAATCCAAATCGCCAAAAATCCAAATCGCCAAAATTGGCGATCGCCAGAAATCCAAATCGCCAAAAATCCAAATCGCCAAAAATCCAAATCGCCAAAAATCCAAATCGCCAAAATTGGCGATCGCCAAAAATCCAAATCGCCAAAAATCCAAATCGCCAAAAATCCAAATCGCCAAAATTGGCGATCGCCAGAAATCCAAATCGCCAAAAATCCAAATCGCCAAAAATCCAAATCGCCAAAAGTCCAAATCGCCAAAATTGGCGATCGCCAAAAATCCAAATCGCCAAAAATCCAAATCGCCAAAAATCCAAATCGCCAAAAATCCAAATCGCCAAAAATCCGAATCGCCAAAAATCCAAATCGCCAAAAATCCAAATCACCAAAAATCCAAATCGCCAAAAATCCAAATCGCCAAAAATCCAAATCGCCAAAAATCCAAATCGCCAAAAATCCAAATCGCCAAAAATCCAAATCGCCAAAAGTGCAAATCGCCAAAATTGGCGATCGCCAAAAATCCAAATCGCCAAAAATCCAAATCGCCAAAAATCCAAATCGCCAAAATTGGCGATCGCCAAAAATCCAAATCGCCAAAAATCCAAATCGCCAAAAATCCAAATCGCCAAAATTGGCGATCGCCAGAAATCCAAATCGCCAAAAATCCAAATCGCCAAAAATCCAAATCGCCAAAAGTCCAAATCGCCAAAATTGGCGATCGCCAAAAATCCAAATCGCCAAAAATCCAAATCGCCAAAAATCCAAATCGCCAAAAATCCAGATCGCCAAAAATCCAAATCGCCAAAAATCCAGATCGCCAAAAATCCAAATCACCAAAAATCCAAATCGCCAAAAGTCCAAATCGCCAAAATTGGCGATCGCCAAAAATCCAAATCGCCAAAAATCCAAATCGCCAAAAATCCAAATCGCCAAAATTGGCGATCGCCAGAAATCCAAATCGCCAAAAATCCAAATCGCCAAAAATCCAAATCGCCAAAAGTCCAAATCGCCAAAATTGGCGATCGCCAAAAATCCAAATCGCCAAAAATCCAAATCGCCAAAAATCCAAATCGCCAAAAATCCAGATCGCCAAAAATCCAAATCGCCAAAAATCCAAATCACCAAAAATCCAAATCGCCAAAAGTCCAAATCGCCAAAATTGGCGATCGCCAAAAATCCAAATCGCCAAAAATCCAAATCGCCAAAAATCCAAATCGCCAAAATTGGCGATCGCCAGAAATCCAAATCGCCAAAAATCCAAATCGCCAAAAATCCAAATCGCCAAAAGTCCAAATCGCCAAAATTGGCGATCGCCAAAAATCCAAATCGCCAAAAATCCAAATCGCCAAAAATCCAAATCGCCAAAAATCCAAATCGCCAAAAATCCAAATCACCAAAAATCCAAATCGCCAAAAATCCAAATCGCCAAAAATCCAAATCGCCAAAAATCCAAATCGCCAAAATTGGCGATCGCCAGAAATCCAAATCGCCAAAAATCCAAATCGCCAAAAATCCAAATCGCCAAAAGTCCAAATCGCCAAAATTGGCGATCGCCAAAAATCCAAATCGCCAAAAATCCAAATCGCCAAAAATCCAAATCACCAAAAATCCAAATCGCCAAAAATCCAAATCGCCAAAAATCCAAATCGCCAAAAATCCAAATCGCCAAAAATCCAAATCGCCAAAAATCCAAATCGCCAAAAATCCAAATCGCCAAAAATCCAAATCGCCAAAATTGGCGATCGCCAGAAATCCAAATCGCCAAAAATCCAAATCGCCAAAAATCCAAATCGCCAAAAGTCCAAATCGCCAAAATTGGCGATCGCCAAAAATCCAAATCGCCAAAAATCCAAATCGCCAAAAATCCAAATCGCCAAAATTGGCGATCGCCAGAAATCCAAATCGCCAAAAATCCAAATCGCCAAAAATCCAAATCGCCAAAAGTCCAAATCGCCAAAATTGGCGATCGCCAAAAATCCAAATCGCCAAAAATCCAAATCGCCAAAAATCCAAATCGCCAAAAATCCAAATCGCCAAAAATCCAAATCGCCAAAAATCCAAATCGCCAAAAATCCAAATCACCAAAAATCCAAATCGCCAAAAATCCAAATCGCCAAAAATCCAAATCGCCAAAAATCCAAATCGCCAAAAATCCAAATCGCCAAAAATCCAGATCGCCAAAAATCCAAATCGCCAAAAATCCAAATCGCCAAAAATCCAAATCGCCAAAAATCCAAATCGCCAAAAATCCAAATCGCCAAAAATCCAAATCGCCAAAATTGGCGATCGCCAAAAATCCAAATCGCCAAAAATCCAAATCGCCAAAAGTCCAAATCGCCAAAATTGGCGATCGCCAAAAATCCAAATCGCCAAAAATCCAAATCGCCAAAATTGGCGATCGCCAGAAATCCAAATCGCCAAAAATCCAAATCGCCAAAAATCCAAATCGCCAAAAGTCCAAATCGCCAAAATTGGCGATCGCCAAAAATCCAAATCGCCAAAAATCCAAATCGCCAAAAATCCAAATCGCCAAAAATCCAAATCGCCAAAAATCCAAATCGCCAAAAATCCAAATCGCCAAAAATCCAAATCACCAAAAATCCAAATCGCCAAAAATCCAAATCGCCAAAAATCCAAATCGCCAAAAATCCAAATCGCCAAAAATCCAAATCGCCAAAAATCCAAATCGCCAAAAATCCAGATCGCCAAAAATCCAAATCGCCAAAAATCCAAATCGCCAAAAATCCAAATCGCCAAAAATCCAAATCGCCAAAAATCCAAATCGCCAAAAATCCAAATCGCCAAAATTGGCGATCGCCAAAAATCCAAATCGCCAAAAATCCAAATCGCCAAAAATCCAAATCGCCAAAATTGGCGATCGCCAGAAATCCAAATCGCCAAAAATCCAAATCGCCAAAAATCCAAATCGCCAAAAGTCCAAATCGCCAAAATTGGCGATCGCCAAAAATCCAAATCGCCAAAAATCCAAATCGCCAAAAATCCAAATCGCCAAAATTGGCGATCGCCAGAAATCCAAATCGCCAAAAATCCAAATCGCCAAAAATCCAAATCGCCAAAAGTCCAAATCGCCAAAATTGGCGATCGCCAAAAATCCAAATCGCCAAAAATCCAAATCGCCAAAAATCCAAATCGCCAAAAATCCAAATCGCCAAAAATCCAAATCGCCAAAAATCCAAATCGCCAAAAATCCAAATCGCCAAAAATCCAAATCGCCAAAAGTCCAAATCGCCAAAATTGGTGATCGCCAGAAATCCAAATCGCCAAAAATCCAAATCGCCAAAAATCCAAATCGCCAAAAATCCAAATCGCCAAAAATCCAAATCGCCAAAAATCCAAATCGCCAAAAATCAAATCGCCAAAAATCCAGATCGCCAAAAATCCAAATCGCCAAAAATCCAAATCGCCAAAAATCCAAATCGCCAAAAATCCAAATCGCCAAAAATCCAAATCGCCAAAAATCCAAATCGCCAAAAATCCAAATCGCCAAAAATCCAAATCGCCAAAAATCCAAATCGCCAAAATTGGCGATCGCCAAAAATCCAAATCGCCAAAAATCCAAATCGCCAAAAGTCCAAATCGCCAAAATTGGCGATCGCCAAAAATCCAAATCGCCAAAAATCCAAATCGCCAAAAATCCAAATCGCCAAAATTGGCGATCGCCAGAAATCCAAAACGCCAAAAATCCAAATCGCCAGAAATCCAAATCGCCAAAAATCCAAATCGCCGAAAATCCAAATCGCCAAAAATCCAAATCGCCAAAAATCCAAATCGCCAAAAATCCAAATCGCCAAAAATCCAAATCGCCAAAAATCCAAATCGCCAAAAATCCAAATCGCCAAAAATCCAAATCGCCAAAAATCCAAATCGCCAAAAGTCCAAATCGCCAAAATTGGCGATCGCCAAAAATCCAAATCGCCAAAAGTCCAAATCGCCAAAAATCCAAATCGCCAAAAATCCAAATCGCCAAAAATCCAAATCGCCAAAAATCCAAATCGCCAAAAATCCAAATCGCCAAAAGTCCAAATCGCCAAAATTGGCGATCGCCAAAAATCCAAATCGCCAAAAATCCAAATCGCCAAAAATCCAAATCGCCAAAAATCCAAATCGCCAAAAATCCAAATCGCCAAAAATCCAGATCGCCAAAAATCCAAATCGCCAAAAATCCAAATCGCCAAAAATCCAAATCGCCAAAAATCCAAATCGCCAAAAATCCAAATCGCCAAAAATCCAAATCGCCAAAATTGGCGATCGCCAAAAATCCAAATCGCCAAAAATCCAAATCGCCAAAAATCCAAATCGCCAAAATTGGCGATCGCCAGAAATCCAAATCGCCAAAAATCCAAATCGCCAAAAATCCAAATCGCCAAAAGTCCAAATCGCCAAAATTGGCGATCGCCAAAAATCCAAATCGCCAAAAATCCAAATCGCCAAAAATCCAAATCGCCAAAATTGGCGATCGCCAGAAATCCAAATCGCCAAAAATCCAAATCGCCAAAAATCCAAATCGCCAAAAGTCCAAATCGCCAAAATTGGCGATCGCCAAAAATCCAAATCGCCAAAAATCCAAATCGCCAAAAATCCAAATCGCCAAAAATCCAAATCGCCAAAAATCCAAATCGCCAAAAATCCAAATCGCCAAAAATCCAAATCGCCAAAAATCCAAATCGCCAAAAGTCCAAATCGCCAAAATTGGTGATCGCCAGAAATCCAAATCGCCAAAAATCCAAATCGCCAAAAATCCAAATCGCCAAAAATCCAAATCGCCAAAAATCCAAATCGCCAAAAATCCAAATCGCCAAAAATCAAATCGCCAAAAATCCAGATCGCCAAAAATCCAAATCGCCAAAAATCCAAATCGCCAAAAATCCAAATCGCCAAAAATCCAAATCGCCAAAAATCCAAATCGCCAAAAATCCAAATCGCCAAAAATCCAAATCGCCAAAAATCCAAATCGCCAAAAATCCAAATCGCCAAAATTGGCGATCGCCAAAAATCCAAATCGCCAAAAATCCAAATCGCCAAAAGTCCAAATCGCCAAAATTGGCGATCGCCAAAAATCCAAATCGCCAAAAATCCAAATCGCCAAAAATCCAAATCGCCAAAATTGGCGATCGCCAGAAATCCAAAACGCCAAAAATCCAAATCGCCAGAAATCCAAATCGCCAAAAATCCAAATCGCCGAAAATCCAAATCGCCAAAAATCCAAATCGCCAAAAATCCAAATCGCCAAAAATCCAAATCGCCAAAAATCCAAATCGCCAAAAATCCAAATCGCCAAAAATCCAAATCGCCAAAAATCCAAATCGCCAAAAATCCAAATCGCCAAAAGTCCAAATCGCCAAAATTGGCGATCGCCAAAAATCCAAATCGCCAAAAGTCCAAATCGCCAAAAATCCAAATCGCCAAAAATCCAAATCGCCAAAAATCCAAATCGCCAAAAATCCAAATCGCCAAAAATCCAAATCGCCAAAAGTCCAAATCGCCAAAATTGGCGATCGCCAAAAATCCAAATCGCCAAAAATCCAAATCGCCAAAAATCCAAATCGCCAAAAATCCAAATCGCCAAAAATCCAAATCGCCAAAAATCCAAATCGCCAAAAATCCAAATCGCCAAAAATCCAAATCGCCAAAAATCCAAATCGCCAAAAATCAAATCGCCAAAAATCCAAATCGCCAAAAATCCAAATCGCCAAAAATCCAAATCGCCAAAAATCCAAATCGCCAAAAATCCAAATCGCCAAAAATCCAAATCGCCAAAAGTCCAAATCGCCAAAATTGGCGATCGCCAAAAATCCAAATCGCCAAAAGTCCAAATCGCCAAAAATCCAAATCGCCAAAAATCCAAATCGCCAAAAATCCAAATCGCCAAAAATCCAAATCGCCAAAAATCCAAATCGCCAAAAGTCCAAATCGCCAAAATTGGCGATCGCCAAAAATCCAAATCGCCAAAAATCCAAATCGCCAAAAATCCAAATCGCCAAAAATCCAAATCGCCAAAAATCCAAATCGCCAAAAATCCAAATCGCCAAAAATCAAATCGCCAAAAATCCAAATCGCCAAAAATCCAAATCGCCAAAAATCCAAATCGCCAAAATTGGCGATCGCCAAAAATCAAATCGCCAAAAATCCAAATCGCCAAAAATCCAAATCGCCAAAAATCCAAATCGCCAAAAATCAAATCGCCAAAAATCCAAATCGCCAAAAATCCAAATCGCCAAAAATCCAAATCGCCAAAAATCCAAATCGCCAAAAATCCAAATCGCCAAAAATCAAATCGCCAAAAATCCAAATCGCCAAAAATCCAAATCGCCAAAAATCCAAATCGCCAAAAATCCAAATCGCCAAAATTGGCGATCGCCAAAAATCCAAATCGCCAAAAAACCAAATCGCCAAAAATCCAAATCGCCAAAAATCCAAATCGCCAAAAATCAAATCGCCAAAAATCCAAATCGCCAAAAATCCAAATCGCCAAAAATCCAAATCGCCAAAATTGGCGATCGCCAAAAATCCAAATCGCCAAAAAACCAAATCGCCAAAATTGGCGATCGCCAAAAATCCAAATCGCCAAAAATCCAAATCGCCAAAAATCCAAATCGCCAAAATTGGCGATCGCCAAAAATCCAAATCGCCAAAAATCCAAATCGCCAAAAATCCAAATCGCCAAAAGTCCAAATCGCCAAAAATCCAAATCGCCAAAAATCCAAATCGCCAAAAAACCAAATCGCCAAAAATCCAAATCGCCAAAAATCCAAATCGCCAAAAATCAAATCGCCAAAAATCCAAATCGCCAAAAATCCAAATCGCCAAAAATCCAAATCGCCAAAATTGGCGATCGCCAAAAATCCAAATCGCCAAAAATCCAAATCGCCAAAAATCAAATCGCCAAAAATCCAAATCGCCAAAAATCCAAATCGCCAAAAATCCAAATCGCCAAAAATCCAAATCGCCAAAAAACCAAATCGCCAAAAATCCAAATCGCCAAAAATCCAAATCGCCAAAAATCCAAATCGCCAAAAGTCCAAATCGCCAAAATTGGCGATCGCCAAAAATCCAAATCGCCAAAAATCCAAATCGCCAAAAGTCCAAATCGCCAAAAATCCAAATCGCCAAAAAACCAAATCGCCAAAAATCCAAATCGCCAAAAATCCAAATCGCCAAAAATCAAATCGCCAAAAATCCAAATCGCCAAAAGTCCAAATCGCCAAAAATCCAAATCGCCAAAAATCAAATCGCCAAAAATCCAAATCGCCAAAAATCCAAATCGCCAAAATTGGCGATCGCCAAAAATCCAAATCGCCAAAAATCCAAATCGCCAAAAATCCAAATCGCCAAAAATCCAAATCGCCAAAAATCCAAATCGCCAAAAATCCAAATCGCCAAAATTGGCGATCGCCAAAAATCCAAATCGCCAAAAATCCAAATCGCCAAAAATCCAAATCGCCAAAAATCCAAATCGCCAAAAATCCAAATCGCCAAAAATCCAAATCGCCAAAAATCCAAATCACCAAAAATCCAAATCGCCAAAAATCCAAATCGCCAAAAATCCAAATCGCCAAAAATCCAAATCGCCAAAAATCCAAATCGCCAAAAATCCAAATCGCCAAAAATCCAGATCGCCAAAAATCCAAATCGCCAAAAATCCAAATCGCCAAAAGTCCAAATCGCCAAAATTGGCGATCGCCAAAAATCCAAATCGCCAAAAATCCAAATCGCCAAAAATCCAAATCGCCAAAATTGGCGATCGCCAGAAATCCAAATCGCCAAAAATCCAAATCGCCAAAAATCCAAATCGCCAAAAATCCAAATCGCCAAAAATCCAAATCGCCAAAAATCCAAATCGCCAAAAATCCAAATCACCAAAAATCCAAATCGCCAAAAATCCAAATCGCCAAAAATCCAAATCGCCAAAAATCCAAATCGCCAAAATTGGCGATCGCCAAAAATCCAAATCGCCAAAAATCCAAATCGCCAAAAATCCAAATCGCCAAAAATCCAAATCGCCAAAAATCCAAATCGCCAAAAATCCAAATCGCCAAAAGTCCAAATCGCCAAAATTGGCGATCGCCAAAAATCCAAATCGCCAAAAGTCCAAATCGCCAAAAATCCAAATCGCCAAAAATCCAAATCGCCAAAAATCAAATCGCCAAAAATCCAAATCGCCAAAAATCCAAATCGCCAAAAATCCAAATCGCCAAAATTGGCGATCGCCAAAAATCCAAATCGCCAAAAAACCAAATCGCCAAAAATCCAAATCGCCAAAAATCCAAATCGCCAAAAATCAAATCGCCAAAAATCCAAATCGCCAAAAATCCAAATCGCCAAAAATCCAAATCGCCAAAATTGGCGATCGCCAAAAATCCAAATCGCCAAAAAACCAAATCGCCAAAATTGGCGATCGCCAAAAATCCAAATCGCCAAAAATCCAAATCGCCAAAAATCCAAATCGCCAAAAATCCAAATCGCCAAAAGTCCAAATCGCCAAAATTGGCGATCGCCAAAAATCCAAATCGCCAAAAATCCAAATCGCCAAAAATCAAATCGCCAAAAATCCAAATCGCCAAAAATCCAAATCGCCAAAAATCCAAATCGCCAAAAATCCAAATCGCCAAAAAACCAAATCGCCAAAAATCCAAATCGCCAAAAATCCAAATCGCCAAAAATCCAAATCGCCAAAAATCAAATCGCCAAAAATCCAAATCGCCAAAATTGGCGATCGCCAAAAATCCAAATCGCCAAAAGTCCAAATCGCCAAAAATCCAAATCGCCAAAAAACCAAATCGCCAAAAATCCAAATCGCCAAAAATCCAAATCGCCAAAAATCAAATCGCCAAAAATCCAAATCGCCAAAAATCCAAATCGCCAAAAATCCAAATCGCCAAAAATCCAAATCGCCAAAAATCCAAATCGCCAAAAAACCAAATCGCCAAAATTGGCGATCGCCAAAAATCCAAATCGCCAAAAATCCAAATCGCCAAAAATCCAAATCGCCAAAAATCCAAATCGCCAAAAGTCCAAATCGCCAAAATTGGCGATCGCCAAAAATCCAAATCGCCAAAAATCCAAATCGCCAAAAATCAAATCGCCAAAAATCCAAATCGCCAAAAATCCAAATCGCCAAAAATCAAATCGCCAAAAATCCAAATCGCCAAAAATCCAAATCGCCAAAAATCCAAATCGCCAAAAATCCAAATCGCCAAAAATCAAATCGCCAAAAATCCAAATCGCCAAAATTGGCGATCGCCAAAAATCCAAATCGCCAAAAGTCCAAATCGCCAAAAATCCAAATCGCCAAAAAACCAAATCGCCAAAAATCCAAATCGCCAAAAATCCAAATCGCCAAAAATCCAAATCGCCAAAAATCAAATCGCCAAAAATCCAAATCGCCAAAAATCCAAATCGCCAAAAGTCCAAATCGCCAAAATTGGCGATCGCCAAAAATCCAAATCGCCAAAAGTCCAAATCGCCAAAAATCCAAATCGCCAAAAAACCAAATCGCCAAAAATCCAAATCGCCAAAATTGGCGATCGCCAAAAATCCAAATCGCCAAAAATCCAAATCGCCAAAAATCAAATCGCCAAAAATCCAAATCGCCAAAAATCCAAATCGCCAAAAATCCAAATCGCCAAAAATCCAAATCGCCAAAAAACCAAATCGCCAAAAATCCAAATCGCCAAAAATCCAAATCGCCAAAAATCCAAATCGCCAAAAATCAAATCGCCAAAAATCCAAATCGCCAAAAATCCAAATCGCCAAAAATCCAAATCGCCAAAAATCCAAATCGCCAAAAAACCAAATCACCAAAAATCCAAATCGCCAAAAATCCAAATCGCCAAAAATCCAAATCGCCAAAAATCCAAATCGCCAAAAATCCAAATCGCCAAAAATCCAAATCGCCAAAATTGGCGATCGCCAGAAATCCAAATCGCCAAAAATCAAATCGCCAAAAATCCAAATCGCCAAAAATCCAAATCGCCAAAAAACCAAATCGCCAAAAATCCAAATCGCCAAAATTGGCGATCGCCAAAAATCCAAATCGCCAAAAAACCAAATCGCCAAAAATCCAAATCGCCAAAAGTCCAAATCGCCAAAAATCCAAATCGCCAAAAAACCAAATCGCCAAAAATCCAAATCGCCAAAAATCCAAATCGCCAAAAATCCAAATCGCCAAAAATCCAAATCGCCAAAAATCCAAATCGCCAAAAATCCAAATTGCCAAAAAACCAAATCGCCAAAAAACCAAATCGCCAAAAATCCAAATCGAAAAAAATGCAAATCGCCAAAATTGGCGATCGCCAAAAATCCAAATCGCCAAAAAACCAAATCGCCAAAAATCCAAATCGCCAAAAATCCAAATCGCCAAAAATCCAAATCGCCAAAAATCCAAATCGCCAAAAATCCAAATCGCCAAAAATCCAAATTGCCAAAAAACCAAATCGCCAAAAAACCAAATCGCCAAAAATCCAAATCACCAAAAATCCAAATCGCCAAAAATCCAAATCACCAAAAATCCAAATCGCCAAAATTGGCGATCGCCAAAAATCCAAATCGCCAAAAATCCAAATCGCCAAAATTGGCGATCGCCAAAATCCAAATCGCCAAAATCCAAATCGCCAAAATCCAAATCGCCAAAATCCAAATCGCGAAAATTGGCGATCGCCAAAATCCAAGTCGCCAAAATTGGCGATCGCCAAAATCCAAATCGCCAAAATCCAAGTCGCCAAAATCCAAATCGCCAAAATCCAAATCCCCAAAATCCAAATCGCTAAAATTGGCGATCGCCAAAATCCAAGTCGCCAAAATCCAAATCGCCAAAATCCAAGTCGCCAAAAATCCAAATCGCCAAAAATCCAAATCGCCAAAATCCAAATCGCCAAAATTGGCGATCGCCAAAATCCAAGTCGCCAGAATCCAAATCGCCAAAATCCAAATCGCCAAAATCCAAGTCGCCAAAAATCCAAATCGCCAAAAATCCAAATCGCCAAAATCCAAGTCGCCAAAATTGGCGATCGCCAAAATCCAAGTCGCCAGAATCCAAATCGCCAAAATTGGCGATCGCCAAAATCCAAGTCGCCAAAATCCAAATCGCCAAAATTGGCGATCGCCAAAATCCAAGTCGCGAAAATCCAAATCGCCAAAATCCAAATCGCCAAAATCCAAATCGCTAAAATTGGCGATCGCCAAAATCCAAGTCGCCAAAATCCAAATCGCCAAAATCCAAATCGCCAAAATCCAAATCGCCAAAATCAAAATCGCCAAAATCCAAATCGCCAAAATCAAAATCGCCAAAATCCAAATCGCCAAAATCAAAATCGCCAAAATCCAAGTCGCCAAAATCCAAATCGCCAAAATTGGCGATCGCCAAAATCCAAGTCGCCAAAATTGGCGATCGCCAAAATCCAAGTCGCCAAAATTGGCGATCGCCAAAATCCAAATCGCCAAAATCCAAATCGCCAAAATTGGCGATCGCCAAAATCCAAATCGCCAAAATCCAAGTCGCCAAAACTGGCGATCGCCAAAATCCAAGTCGCCAAAATCCAAATCGCCAAAATTGACGATCGCCAAAATCCAAGTCGCCAAAATCCAAATCGCCAAAATCCAAGTCGCCAAAATCCAAATCGCCAAAATCAAAATCGCCAAAATCCAAATCGCCAAAATCAAAATCGCCAAAATCCAAATCGCCAAAATCCAAGTCGCCAAAATCCAAATCGCCAAAATCCAAATCGCCAAAATCCAAGTCGCCAAAATCCAAATCGCCAAAATTGGCGATCGCCAAAATCCAAGTCGCCAAAATCCAAATCGCCAAAATTGGCGATCGCCAAAATCCAAATCGCCAAAATCCAAATCGCCAAAATTGGCGATCGCCAAAATCCAAATCGCCAAAATCCAAATCGCGAAAATTGGCGATCGCCAAAATCCTAATCGCCAAAATTGGCGATCGCCAAAATCCAAATCGCCAAAAGTCCAAATCGCCAAAAATCCAAATCGCCAAAAATCCAAATCGCCAAAATTGGCGATCGCCAAAAATCGAAATCGCCAAAAATCCAAATCGCCAAAATCCAAATCGCCAAAATCCAAATCGCCAAAATCCAAATCGCCAAAATTGGCAATCGCCAAAATCCAAGTCGCCAGAATCCAAATCGCCAAAATCCAAATCGCCAAAATTTAAATCGCCAAAATCCAAATCGCCAAAATCCAAATCGCCAAAATCCAAATCGCCAAAATTGGCGATCGCCAAAATCCAAGTCGCCAAAATCCAAATCGCCAAAATCCAAGTCGCCAAAATTGGCGATCGCCAAAATCCAAGTCGCCAAAATTGGCGATCGCCAAAATCCAAGTCGCCAAAATTGGCGATCGCCAAAATCCAAGTCGCCAAAATCAAAATCGCCAAAATCCAAATCGCCAAAATTGGCGATCGCCAAAATCAAAATCGCCAAAATCCAAATCGCCAAAATTGGCGATCGCCAAAATCAAAATCGCCAAAACTGGCGATCGCCAAAATCCAAATCGCCAAAATCCAAATCGCCAAAATCCAAATCGCCAAAATCCAAATCGCTAAAATTGGCGATCGCCAAAATCCAAATCGCCAAAATCCAAATCGCCAAAATTGGCGATCGCCAAAATCCAAATCGCCAAAATCCAAATCGCCAAAATCCAAATCGCCAAAATCCAAATCGCTAAAATTGGCGATCGCCAAAATCCAAGTCGCCAAAATCCAAATCGCCAAAATTGGCGATCGCCAAAATCCAAATCGCCGAAATTGGCGATCGCCAAAATCCAAGTCGCCAAAATTGGCGATCGCCAAAATCAAAATCGCCAAAATTGGCGATCGCCAAAATCAAAATCGCCAAAACTGGCGATCGCCAAAATCCAAGTCGCCAAAATTGGCGATCGCCAAAATCCAAATCGCCAAAATCCAAATCGCCAAAATCCAAATCGCCAAAATCCAAATCGCTAAAATTGGCGATCGCCAAAATCCAAGTCGCCAAAATCCAAATCGCCAAAATTGGCGATCGCCAAAATCCAAATCGCCAAAATTGGCGATCGCCAAAATCCAAGTCGCCAAAATCAAAATCGCCAAAATCAAAATCGCCAAAATTGGCGATCGCCAAAATCAAAATCGCCAAAATCCAAATCGCCAAAATTGGCGATCGCCAAAATCAAAATCGCCAAAACTGGCGATCGCCAAAATCCAAGTCGCCAAAATTGGCGATCGCCAAAATCCAAATCGCCAAAATCCAAATCGCCAAAATCCAAATC
This sequence comes from Oscheius sp. DF5033, assembly GCA_964036215.1. Classification (NCBI taxonomy): domain Eukaryota; kingdom Metazoa; phylum Nematoda; class Chromadorea; order Rhabditida; family Rhabditidae; genus Oscheius; species Oscheius sp. DF5033. Next base: position 38,665 of record CAXIWN010000046.1, on the reverse strand, counting down.
GCCAAAATCCAAATCGCCAAAATTGGCGATCGCCAAAATCCAAGTCGCCAGAATCCAAATCGCCAAAATCCAAATCGCCAAAATTTAAATCGCTAAAATTGGCGATCGCCAAAATCCAAGTCGCCAAAATCCAAATCGCCAAAATCCAAATCGCCAAAATTTAAATCGCTAAAATTGGCGATCGCCAAAATCCAAGTCGCCAAAATCCAAGTCGCCAAAATCCAAATCGCCAAAATCCAAGTCGCCAAAATCCAAATCGCCAAAATCCAAATCGCCAAAATTGGCGATCGCCAAAATCCAAGTCGCCAGAATCCAAATCGCCAAAATCCAAATCGCCAAAATTTAAATCGCTAAAATTGGCGATCGCCAAAATCCAAGTCGCCAAAATCCAAATCGCCAAAATCCAAATCGCCAAAATTTAAATCGCTAAAATTGGCGATCGCCAAAATCCAAGTCGCCAAAATCCAAATCGCCAAAATCCAAATCGCCAAAATTTAAATCGCTAAAATTGGCGATCGCCAAAATCCAAGTCGCCAAACTTGGCGATCGCCAAAATCCAAATCGCCAAAATCCAAATCGCCAAAATTGGCGATCGCCAAAATCCAAGTCGCCAGAATCCAAATCGCCAAAATCCAAATCGCCAAAATTTAAATCGCTAAAATTGGCGATCGCCAAAATCCAAGTCGCCAAAATCCAAATCGCCAAAATCCAAATCGCCAAAATTTAAATCGCTAAAATTGGCGATCGCCAAAATCCAAATCGCCAAAATCCAAGTCGCGAAAATCCAAATCGCCAAAATCCAAATCGCCAAAATCCAAATCGCCAAAATCCAAATCGCCAAAATCCAAGTCGCCAAAATCCAAATCGCCAAAATCCAAATCGCCAAAATCCAAATCGCCAAAATTGGCGATCGCCAAAATCCAAGTCGCCAAAATTGGCGATCGCCAAAATCCAAATCGCCGAAATCCAAGTCGCCAAAATCCAAGTCGCCAAAATCCAAATCGCCAAAATCCAAATCGCCAAAATCCAAGTCGCCAAAATTGGCGATCGCCAAAATCCAAGTCGCCAAAATCCAAATCGCCAAAATCCAAATCGCCAAAATCCAAATCGCCAAAATCCAAATCGCCAAAATCCAAATCGCCAAAATCCAAGTCGCCAAAATTGGCGATCGCCAAAATCCAAGTCGCCAAAATCCAAATCGCCAAAATCCAAATCGCCAAAATCCAAATCGCCAAAATCCAAATCGCCAAAATCCAAGTCGCCAAAATTGGCGATCGCCGAAATCCAAATCGCCAAAATTGGCGATCGCCAAAATCCAAATCGCCAAAATTGGCGATCGCCAAAATCCAAATCGCCGAAATCCAAATCGCTAAAATTGGCGATCGCCAAAATCCAAGTCGCCAAAATCCAAATCGCCAAAATTGGCGATCGCCAAAATCCAAGTCGCCAAAATTGGCGATCGCCAAAATCCAAGTCGCCAAAATCCAAATCGCCAAAATTGGCGATCGCCAAAATCCAAGTCGCCAAAATTGGCGATCGCCAAAATCCAAGTCGCCAAACTTGGCGATCGCCAAAATCCAAGTCGCCAAAATCCAAATCGCCAAAATTGGCGATCGCCAAAATCCAAATCGCCAAAATTGGCGATCGCCAAAATCCAAATCGCCGAAATCCAAGTCGCCAAAATCCAAGTCGCCAAAATCCAAGTCGCCAAAATTGGCGATCGCCAAAATCCAAGTCGCCAAAATTGGCGATCGCCAAAATCCAAGTCGCCAAAATTGGCGATCGCCGAAATCCAAATCGCCAAAATTGGCGATCGCCAAAATCCAAGTCGCCAAAATTGGCGATCGCCAAAATCCAAGTCGCCAAAATTGGCGATCGCCGAAATCCAAATCGCCAAAATTGGCGATCGCCAAAATCCAAATCGCCAAAATTGGCGATCGCCAAAATCCAAATCGCCGAAATCCAAATCGCTAAAATTGGCGATCGCCAAAATCCAAGTCGCCAAAATCCAAGTCGCCAAAATTGGCGATCGCCAAAATCCAAGTCGCCAAAATCCAAATCGCCAAAATTGGCGATCGCCAAAATCCAAGTCGCCAAAATTGGCGATCGCCAAAATCCAAGTCGCCAAAATTGGCGATCGCCAAAATCCAAGTCGCCAAAATCCAAATCGCCAAAATTGGCGATCGCCAAAATCCAAATCGCCAAAATTGGCGATCGCCAAAATCCAAATCGCCGAAATCCAAGTCGCCAAAATCCAAGTCGCCAAAATCCAAATCGCCAAAATCCAAATCGCCAAAATCCAAGTCGCCAAAATTGGCGATCGCCAAAATCCAAGTCGCCAAAATCCAAATCGCCAAAATCCAAATCGCCAAAATCCAAATCGCCAAAATCCAAATCGCCAAAATCCAAGTCGCCAAAATCCAAATCGCCAAAATCCAAATCGCCAAAATTTAAATCGCTAAAATTGGCGATAGCCAAAATCCAAGTCGCCAAAATCCAAATCGCCAAAATCCAAATCGCCAAAATTTAAATCGCTAAAATTGGCGATCGCCAAAATCCAAGTCGCCAAACTTGGCGATCGCCAAAATCCAAATCGCCAAAATCCAAATCGCCAAAATTGGCGATCGCCAAAATCCAAGTCGCCAAAATCCAAATCGCCAAAATCCAAATCGCCAAAATTTAAATCGCTAAAATTGGCGATCGCCAAAATCCAAGTCGCCAAACTTGGCGATCGCCAAAATCCAAGTCGCCAAAATCCAAATCGCCAAAATCCAAATCGCCAAAATTGGCGATCGCCAAAATCCAAATCGCCAAAATTGGCGATCGCCAAAATCCAAATCGCCGAAATCCAAATCGCTAAAATTGGCGATCGCCAAAATCCAAGTCGCCAAAATCCAAATCGCCAAAATTGGCGATCGCCAAAATCCAAGTCGCCAAAATTGGCGATCGCCAAAATCCAAGTCGCCAAAATCCAAATCGCCAAAATCCAAATCGCCAAAATTTAAATCGCTAAAATTGGCGATAGCCAAAATCCAAGTCGCCAAAATCCAAATCGCCAAAATCCAAATCGCCAAAATTTAAATCGCTAAAATTGGCGATCGCCAAAATCCAAGTCGCCAAACTTGGCGATCGCCAAAATCCAAATCGCCAAAATCCAAATCGCCAAAATTGGCGATCGCCAAAATCCAAGTCGCCAAAATTGGCGATCGCCAAAATCCAAGTCGCCAAAATCCAAATCGCCAAAATCCAAATCGCCAAAATCCAAGTCGCCAAAATCCAAATCGCCAAAATCCAAATCGCCAAAATCCAAATCGCCAAAATTGGCGATCGCCAAAATCCAAGTCGCCAAAATTGGCGATCGCCAAAATCCAAATCGCCAAAATTGGCGATCGCCAAAATCCAAATCGCCGAAATCCAAATCGCTAAAATTGGCGATCGCCAAAATCCAAGTCGCCAAAATCCAAATCGCCAAAATTGGCGATCGCCAAAATCCAAATCGCCAAAATTGGCGATCGCCAAAATCCAAGTCGCCAAAATCCAAATCGCCAAAATTGGCGATCGCCAAAATCCAAATCGCCAAAATCCAAATCGCCAAAATTGGCGATCGCCAAAATCCAAATCGCCAAAATCCAAATCGCCAAAATTGGCGATCGCCAAAATCCAAATCGCCAAAATCCAAATCGCCAAAATCCAAGTCGCCAAAATCCAAATCGCCAAAATCCAAATCGCCAAAATTGGCGATCGCCAAAATCCAAGTCGCCAAAATCCAAATCGCCAAAATCCAAATCGCCAAAATCCAAATCGCCAGAACCCAAATCGCCAAGATCCAAATCGCCAAAATCCAAATCGCCAAAATCCAAATCGCCAAAATTGGCGATCGCCAAAATCCAAATCGCCAAAATCCAAATCGCCAAAATTGGCGATCGCCAAAATCCAAATCGCCAAAATCCAAATCGCCAAAATTGGCGATCGCCAAAATCCAAGTCGCCAAAATCCAAATCGCCAAAATCCAAATCGCCAAAATCCAAATCGCCAAAATCCAAATCGCCAAAATTGGCGATCGCCAAAATCCAAATCGCCAAAATCCAAATCGCCAAAATTGGCGATCGCCAAAATCCAAATCGCCAAAATCCAAATCGCCAAAATCCAAGTCGCCAAAATCCAAATCGCCAAAATCCAAATCGCCAAAATTGGCGATCGCCAAAATCCAAGTCGCCAAAATCCAAATCGCCAAAATCCAAATCGCCAAAATCCAAATCGCCAGAACCCAAATCGCCAAGATCCAAATCGCCAAAATCCAAATCGCCAAAATCCAAATCGCCAAAATTGGCGATCGCCAAAATCCAAATCGCCAAAATCCAAATCGCCAAAATCCAAATCGCTAAAATTGGCGATCGCCAAAATCCAAGTCGCCAAAATTGGCGATCGCCAAAATCCAAGTCGCCAAAATTGGCGATCGCCAAAATCCAAATCGCCAAAATCCAAATCGCCAAAATTGGCGATCGCCAAAATCCAAATCGCCAAAATTGGCGATCGCCAAAATCCAAATCGCCAAAATCGGCGATCGCCTAAATCCAAATCGCCAAAATCCAAGTCGCCAAAATCCAAATCGCCAAAATCCAAATCGCCAAAATCCAAATCGCCAAAATCCAAATCGCCAGAATCCAAATCGCCAAAACTGGCGATCGCCAAAATCCAAGTCGCCAAAATTGGCGATCGCCAAAATCCAAATCGCCAAAATCCAAATCGCCAGAATCCAAATCGCCAAAATTGGCGATCGCCAAAATCCAAATCGCCAAAATCCAAGTCGCCAAAATCCAAATCGCCAAAATCCAAATCGCCAAAATCCAAATCGCCAAAATTGGCGATCGCCAAAATCCAAATCGCCAAAATCCAAATCGCCAAAATCCAAATCGCCAAAATTGGCGATCGCCAAAATCCAAGTCGCCAGAATCCAAATCGCCAAAATCCAAATCGCCAAAATTTAAATCGCTAAAATTGGCGATCGCCAAAATCCAAGTCGCCAAAATCCAAATCGCCAAAATCCAAATCGCCAAAATTGGCGATCGCCAAAATCCAAGTCGCCAGAATCCAAATCGCCAAAATCCAAATCGCCAAAATTTAAATCGCTAAAATTGGCGATCGCCAAAATCCAAATCGCCAAAATTGGCGATCGCCGAAATCCAAATCGCCAAAATTGGCGATCGCCAAAATCCAAATCGCCAAAATTGGCGATCGCCAAAATCCAAATCGCCGAAATCCAAATCGCTAAAATTGGCGATCGCCAAAATCCAAGTCGCCAAAATCCAAATCGCCAAAATTGGCGATCGCCAAAATCCAAGTCGCCAAAATTGGCGATCGCCAAAATCCAAGTCGCCAAAATCCAAATCGCCAAAATTGGCGATCGCCAAAATCCAAGTCGCCAAAATTGGCGATCGCCAAAATCCAAGTCGCCAAACTTGGCGATCGCCAAAATCCAAGTCGCCAAAATCCAAATCGCCAAAATTGGCGATCGCCAAAATCCAAATCGCCAAAATTGGCGATCGCCAAAATCCAAATCGCCGAAATCCAAGTCGCCAAAATCCAAGTCGCCAAAATCCAAGTCGCCAAAATTGGCGATCGCCAAAATCCAAGTCGCCAAAATTGGCGATCGCCAAAATCCAAGTCGCCAAAATTGGCGATCGCCGAAATCCAAATCGCCAAAATTGGCGATCGCCAAAATCCAAATCGCCAAAATTGGCGATCGCCAAAATCCAAATCGCCGAAATCCAAATCGCTAAAATTGGCGATCGCCAAAATCCAAGTCGCCAAAATCCAAATCGCCAAAATTGGCGATCGCCAAAATCCAAGTCGCCAAAATTGGCGATCGCCAAAATCCAAGTCGCCAAAATCCAAATCGCCAAAATTGGCGATCGCCAAAATCCAAGTCGCCAAAATTGGCGATCGCCAAAATCCAAGTCGCCAAAATTGGCGATCGCCAAAATCCAAGTCGCCAAAATCCAAATCGCCAAAATTGGCGATCGCCAAAATCCAAATCGCCAAAATTGGCGATCGCCAAAATCCAAATCGCCGAAATCCAAGTCGCCAAAATCCAAGTCGCCAAAATCCAAATCGCCAAAATCCAAATCGCCAAAATCCAAGTCGCCAAAATTGGCGATCGCCAAAATCCAAGTCGCCAAAATCCAAATCGCCAAAATCCAAATCGCCAAAATCCAAGTCGCCAAAATCCAAATCGCCAAAATCCAAATCGCCAAAATTTAAATCGCTAAAATTGGCGATAGCCAAAATCCAAGTCGCCAAAATCCAAATCGCCAAAATCCAAATCGCCAAAATTTAAATCGCTAAAATTGGCGATCGCCAAAATCCAAGTCGCCAAACTTGGCGATCGCCAAAATCCAAATCGCCAAAATCCAAATCGCCAAAATTGGCGATCGCCAAAATCCAAGTCGCCAAAATCCAAATCGCCAAAATCCAAATCGCCAAAATTTAAATCGCTAAAATTGGCGATCGCCAAAATCCAAGTCGCCAAACTTGGCGATCGCCAAAATCCAAGTCGCCAAAATCCAAATCGCCAAAATCCAAATCGCCAAAATCCAAGTCGCCAAAATTGGCGATCGCCAAAATCCAAGTCGCCAAAATTGGCGATCGCCAAAATCCAAGTCGCCAAAATTGGCGATCGCCGAAATCCAAATCGCCAAAATTGGCGATCGCCAAAATCCAAATCGCCAAAATTGGCGATCGCCAAAATCCAAATCGCCGAAATCCAAATCGCTAAAATTGGCGATCGCCAAAATCCAAGTCGCCAAAATTGGCGATCGCCAAAATCCAAGTCGCCAAAATTGGCGATCGCCAAAATCCAAGTCGCCAAAATCCAAATCGCCAAAATCCAAATCGCCAAAATTTAAATCGCTAAAATTGGCGATCGCCAAAATCCAAATCGCCAAAATCCAAATCGCCAAAATTGGCGATCGCCAAAATCCAAGTCGCCAAACTTGGCGATCGCCAAAATCCAAATCGCCAAAATCCAAATCGCCAAAATTGGCGATCGCCAAAATCCAAGTCGCCAAAATTGGCGATCGCCAAAATCCAAGTCGCCAAAATCCAAATCGCCAAAATCCAAGTCGCCAAAATCCAAATCGCCAAAATCCAAATCGCCAAAATCCAAATCGCCAAAATTGGCGATCGCCAAAATCCAAGTCGCCAAAATTGGCGATCGCCAAAATCCAAATCGCCAAAATTGGCGATCGCCAAAATCCAAATCGCCGAAATCCAAATCGCTAAAATTGGCGATCGCCAAAATCCAAGTCGCCAAAATCCAAATCGCCAAAATTGGCGATCGCCAAAATCCAAATCGCCAAAATTGGCGATCGCCAAAATCCAAGTCGCCAAAATCCAAATCGCCAAAATTGGCGATCGCCAAAATCCAAATCGCCAAAATCCAAATCGCCAAAATTGGCGATCGCCAAAATCCAAATCGCCAAAATCCAAATCGCCAAAATTGGCGATCGCCAAAATCCAAATCGCCAAAATCCAAATCGCCAAAATCCAAGTCGCCAAAATCCAAATCGCCAAAATCCAAATCGCCAAAATTGGCGATCGCCAAAATCCAAGTCGCCAAAATCCAAATCGCCAAAATCCAAATCGCCAAAATCCAAATCGCCAGAACCCAAATCGCCAAGATCCAAATCGCCAAAATCCAAATCGCCAAAATCCAAATCGCCAAAATTGGCGATCGCCAAAATCCAAATCGCCAAAATCCAAATCGCCAAAATCCAAATCGCTAAAATTGGCGATCGCCAAAATCCAAGTCGCCAAAATTGGCGATCGCCAAAATCCAAGTCGCCAAAATTGGCGATCGCCAAAATCCAAATCGCCAAAATCCAAATCGCCAAAATTGGCGATCGCCAAAATCCAAATCGCCAAAATTGGCGATCGCCAAAATCCAAATCGCCAAAATCGGCGATCGCCTAAATCCAAATCGCCAAAATCCAAGTCGCCAAAATCCAAATCGCCAAAATCCAAATCGCCAAAATCCAAATCGCCAAAATCCAAATCGCCAGAATCCAAATCGCCAAAACTGGCGATCGCCAAAATCCAAGTCGCCAAAATTGGCGATCGCCAAAATCCAAATCGCCAAAATCCAAATCGCCAGAATCCAAATCGCCAAAATTGGCGATCGCCAAAATCCAAATCGCCAAAATCCAAGTCGCCAAAATCCAAATCGCCAAAATCCAAATCGCCAAAATCCAAATCGCCAAAATTGGCGATCGCCAAAATCCAAATCGCCAAAATCCAAATCGCCAAAATCCAAATCGCCAAAATTGGCGATCGCCAAAATCCAAGTCGCCAGAATCCAAATCGCCAAAATCCAAATCGCCAAAATTTAAATCGCTAAAATTGGCGATCGCCAAAATCCAAGTCGCCAAAATCCAAGTCGCCAGAATCCAAATCGCCAAAATCCAAATCGCCAAAATTTAAATCGCTAAAATTGGCGATCGCCAAAATCCAAGTCGCCAAAATCCAAATCGCCAAAATCCAAATCGCCAAAATTGGCGATCGCCAAAATCCAAGTCGCCAGAATCCAAATCGCCAAAATCCAAATCGCCAAAATTTAAATCGCTAAAATTGGCGATCGCCAAAATCCAAGTCGCCAAAATCCAAATCGCCAAAATCCAAGTCGCCAAAATCCAAATCGCCAAAATCCAAATCGCCAAAATCCAAATCGCCAAAATCCAAATCGCCAAAATTGGCGATCGCCAAAATCCAAGTCGCCAAAATCCAAATCGCCAAAATCCAAATCGCCAAAATTTAAATCGCTAAAATTGGCGATCGCCAAAATCCAAGTCGCCAAAATCCAAATCGCCAAAATCCAAATCGCCAAAATCCAAGTCGCCAAAATTGGCGATCGCCAAAATCCAAGTCGCCAAACTTGGCGATCGCCAAAATCCAAATCGCCAAAATCCAAATCGCCAAAATTGGCGATCGCCAAAATCCAAGTCGCCAAAATTGGCGATCGCCAAAATCCAAATCGCCAAAATCCAAATCGCCAAAATCCAAGTCGCGAAAATCCAAATCGCCAAAATCCAAATCGCCAAAATTGGCGATCGCCAAAATCCAAGTCGCCAAAATTGGCGATCGCCAAAATCCAAATCGCCAAAATCCAAATCGCCAAAATCCAAATCGCCAAAATCCAAGTCGCCAAAATCCAAATCGCCAAAATCCAAGTCGCCAAAATCCAAATCGCCAAAATCCAAATCGCCAAAATCCAAATCGCCAAAATTGGCGATCGCCAAAATCCAAGTCGCCAAAATTGGCGATCGCCAAAATCCAAATCGCCAAAATTGGCGATCGCCAAAATCCAAATCGCCAAAATCCAAATCGCTAAAATTGGCGATCGCCAAAATCCAAGTCGCCAAAATCCAAATCGCCAAAATTGGCGATCGCCAAAATCCAAGTCGCCAAAATTGGCGATCGCCAAAATCCAAATCGCCAAAATTGGCGATCGCCAAAATCCAAATCGCCAAAATCCAAATCGCTAAAATTGGCGATCGCCAAAATCCAAGTCGCCAAAATCCAAATCGCCAAAATTGGCGATCGCCAAAATCCAAGTCGCCAAAATTGGCGATCGCCAAAATCCAAATCGCCAAAATCCAAATCGCCAAAATTGGCGATCGCCAAAATCCAAATCGCCAAAATCCAAATCGCCAAAATTGGCGATCGCCAAAATCCAAATCGCCAAAATCCAAATCGCCAAAATCCAAATCGCCAAAATCCAAATCGCCAAAATCCAAATCGCCAAAATCCAAGTCGCCAAAATCCAAATCGCCAAAATTGGCGATCGCCAAAATCCAAGTCGCCAAAATTGGCGATCGCCAAAATCCAAATCGCCAAAATTGGCGATCGCCAAAATCCAAATCGCCAAAATCCAAATCGCTAAAATTGGCGATCGCCAAAATCCAAGTCGCCAAAATCCAAATCGCCAAAATTGGCGATCGCCAAAATCCAAGTCGCCAAAATTGGCGATCGCCAAAATCCAAATCGCCAAAATCCAAATCGCCAAAATTGGCGATCGCCAAAATCCAAATCGCCAAAATCCAAATCGCCAAAATCCAAATCGCCAAAATCCAAATCGCCAAAATCCAAATCGCCAAAATCCAAGTCGCCAAAATCCAAATCGCCAAAATTGGCGATCGCCAAAATCCAAGTCGCCAAAATCCAAATCGCCAAAATCCAAATCGCCAAAATCCAAATCGCCAGAACCCAAATCGCCAAGATCCAAATCGCCAAAATCCAAATCGCCAAAATCCAAATCGCCAAAATTGGCGATCGCCAAAATCCAAATCGCCAAAATCCAAATCGCCAAAATCCAAATCGCTAAAATTGGCGATCGCCAAAATCCAAGTCGCCAAAATTGGCGATCGCCAAAATCCAAGTCGCCAAAATCCAAATCGCCAAAATTGGCGATCGCCAAAATCCAAATCGCCAAAATTGGCGATCGCCAAAATCCAAATCGCCAAAATCCAAATCGCCAAAATCCAAATCGCCAAAACTGGCGATCGCCAAAATCCAAGTCGCCAAAATTGGCGATCGCCAAAATCCAAATCGCCAAAATCCAAATCGCCAAAATCGGCGATCGCCTAAATCCAATCGCCAAAATCCAAATCGCCAGAATCCAAATCGCCAAAACTGGCGATCGCCAAAATCCAAGTCGCCAAAATTGGCGATCGCCAAAATCCAAATCGCCAAAATCCAAATCGCCAAAATCCAAATCGCCAAAATCCAAGTCGCCAAAATCCAAATCGCCAAAACTGGCGATCGCCAAAATCCAAGTCGCCAAAATTGGCGATCGCCAAAATCCAAATCGCCAAAATCCAAATCGCCAAAATCCAAATCGCCAAAATCCAAATCGCCAGAATCCAAATCGCCAAAACTGGCGATCGCCAAAATCCAAGTCGCCAAAATTGGCGATCGCCAAAATCCAAATCGCCAAAATCCAAATCGCCAAAATCCAAATCGCCAAAATCCAAATCGCCAGAATCCAAATCGCCAAAACTGGCGATCGCCAAAATCCAAGTCGCCATCCGGGAAAGTTAGGGACAGAATCCCACAAAAGCTTATTTAGTTTCAGCCCCTCCCCCACAAAAGAAGGGAAATTCAGTTCTTCTTTGTCACCACAAAAGTCCAGAAATGCAGGATGTCAGAAAAACTAAATATCGCGCTTTTCTGACATTCGGCTGTTATCATTGGGAATTAATTTATTATCCCGTAAGGATATTTGTTCACTGATTGTTCTCTTTTTACTGACATTGTGGAATGCCTCCGTTTACGGGCTGGTATGGCGAAAAAGGGTATTGTTGTAATGTGTTTTCCCAGGGAGAATTCCTCTTTTTATCGTGAAAATAAGCTGTCGTCCCTCTAACAATGGATGACCACAAGAAAAATCATTCGAGTAATGCTGTCTTTTTTACTGATGGTGGGCTGCCGCCCTCCTTCAACCCCCCCGCTCAGTTTATTAATGAAGTTTCGACCCGCCCTGTCTCCCCTGATCTACCGGAGACTCGACAAGAACACTGAAATTTACTGGAGCGTCCCTTTATGTTATTCTCTCTTTCAGCTAATACACATTTTCCTCGTATCAAAAAAGCGCGATATTTAGTTTTTCTGACATCCTGCATTTCTGGACTTTTGTGGTGACAAAGAAGAACTGAATTTCCCTTCTTTTGTGGGGGAGGGGCTGAAACTAAATAAGCTTTGTGGGATTCTGTCCCTAACTTTCCGGATTTCTCGACTTTTATGGTGCTCCGCAGAAGATATTTTCCATATTGAGAAGTCTCGGAGAATATATGACCGAAGGCCCCACAAAACGTAAAAATGGGCACAACCATTTGTTTTTAAGGTTTTTTTTTGAATTCAGAATAAAAAACTGAGTATATTACATTTCTTTATATTTCCTCAAGCGCGGAAAACATCTCGCAATCAGAAGGAATAGTAAGAAACCGGCCGTTCTTGAGCCGAAAAATGACAAAAGCACCACAGCGGGCGAACATCAGACATTTTCTCTGCATAAGCGCCTTCTATCTTGCTGTTCCGCGCCATTCCACGGTCGATGCTGGAGAGATTTATCCAGCACGGGTTAAAAACAACGGTGTACACGATGGAAAAGCGAGATTTTCAAAATTACCGTATCGCAAGAATCTTTCTTCAGAAATAATCGCGGACTGCACGACCTTATAACTAAAAAATTAGTTTTTCAATCACCACTTTTTCCTACGTATTCCGGTTCAGCATAAAAAGTTGAGTATAAAACATTTCTTCATATCCATGGAAGCCTCGAAATGAGCTCGTAATCTAAAGAAATAGGCGAAATCGAACATTTTTGGAAGAAAAAATGTCAAAAGCGCCACAGCGAAAAGCGCCACAGCGAGTGACCGCGTGACATTTTATTTACTTGAGAATCCTTCTTTTTGCTCTTGCGCGCCCATTTCATTGTCAATTTTAATGAAATTTGTCGTGTACAGGTAAAAAACTACGACGGACACGATGGCCAACTCAGATTTTGAAAATCGTTTGAGGAAGACGAGATATCACCGGTGACTTCCGCACCTATTTGGCCTTATATCTCGAGAATATGAGGTTTTCAAGTTTTTCTGAGAACGGTAACGTATTCAGCGTAAAAAACTGAGTCTAGGGATACCAATTTGGAAAAGTTTCGTCTTACTTTGTCTTCAACTTTCCATTTGGCTGAAACTAAATAGACCCGTCGCGCTTCGCGCGACGGGTCATAAAAATTGGCGATCGCCAAAATCCAAATCGCCAAAATCCAAATCGCCAAAATCCAAATCGCCAAAATCCAAGTCGCCAAAATCCAAATCGCCAAAACTGGCGATCGCCAAAATCCAAGTCGCCAAAATTGGCGATCGCCAAAATCCAAATCGCCAAAATCCAAATCGCCAAAATCCAAATCGCCAAAATCCAAATCGCCAGAATCCAAATCGCCAAAACTGGCGATCGCCAAAATCCAAGTCGCCAAAATTGGCGATCGCCAAAATCCAAATCGCCAAAATCCAAGTCGCCAAAATCCAAATCGCCAAAATCCAAATCGCCAAAATCCAAATCGCCAAAATTGGCGATCGCCAAAATCCAAATCGCCAAAATCCAAATCGCCAAAATCCAAATCGCCAAAATTGGCGATCGCCAAAATCCAAGTCGCCAAAATCCAAGTCGCCAAAATTGGCGATCGCCAAAATCCAAGTCGCCAAAATCGAAATCGCCAAAATCCAAATCGCCAAAATTGGCGATCGCCAAAATCCAAGTCGCCAAAATCCAAATCGCCAAAATCGAAATCGCCAAAATTGGCGATCGCCAAAATCCAAGTCGCCAAAATCCAAGTCGCCAAAATCCAAATCGCCAAAATCCAAATCGCCAAAATTGGCGATCGCCAAAATCCAAATCGCCAAAATCCAAATCGCCAAAATCCAAATCGCCAAAATCCAAATCGCCAAAATCCAAGTCGCCAAAATCCAAATCGCCAAAATTGGCGATCGCCAAAATCCAAGTCGCCAAAATCGAAATCGCCAAAATCCAAATCGCCAAAATTGGCGATCGCCAAAATCCAAGTCGCCAAAATCCAAATCGCCAAAATCGAAATCGCCAAAATTGGCGATCGCCAAAATCCAAGTCGCCAAAATCCAAGTCGCCAAAATCCAAATCGCCAAAATCCAAATCGCCAAAATTGGCGATCGCCAAAATCCAAATCGCCAAAATCCAAATCGCCAAAAATCCAAATCGCCAAAAATCCAAATCGCCAAAATCCAAATCGCCAAAATCCAAGTCGCCAAAATTGGCGATCGCCAAAATCCAAGTCGCCAAAATCCAAGTCGCCAAAATCCAAATCGCCAGAATCCAAATCGCCAAAATTGGCGATCGCCAAAATCCAAATCGCCAAAATTGGCGATCGCCAAAATCCAAATCGCCAAAATCCAAGTCGCCAAAATCCAAATCGCCAAAATCCAAATCACCAAAATTGGCGATCGCCAAAATCCAAATCGCCAAAATTGGCGATCGCCAAAATCCAAGTCGCCAAAATCCAAATCGCCAAAATTGGCGATCGCCAAAATCCAAATCGCCAAAATCCAAGTCGCCAAAATTGGCGATCGCCAAAATCCAAATCGCCAAAATTGGCGATCGCCAAAATCCAAATCGCCAAAATCCTAGTCGCCAAAATCCAAATCGCCAAAATCCAAATCGCTAAAATTGGCGATCGCCAAAATCCAAGTCGCCAAAATCCAAATCGCCAAAATTGGCGATCGCCAAAATCCAAATCGCTAAAATCCAAATCGCCAAAATTGGCGATCGCCAAAATCCAAATCGCCAAAATCCAAGTCGCCAAAATCCAAATCGCCAAAATCCAAATCGCCAAAATTGGCGATCGCCAAAATCCAAGTCGCCAAAATCCAAGTCGCCAAAATCCAAATCGCCAAAATCCAAGTCGCCAAAATCCAAATCGCCAAAATCCAAATCGCTAAAATTGGCGATCGCCAAAATCCAAGTCGCCAAAATCCAAATCGCCAAAATTGGCGATCGCCAAAATCCAAATCGCTAAAATCCAAATCGCCAAAATTGGCGATCGCCAAAATCCAAATCGCCAAAATTGGCGATCGCCAAAATCCAAGTCGCCAAAATCCAAGTCGCCAAAATCCAAATCGCCAAAATCCAAATCGCTAAAATTGGCGATCGCCAAAATCCAAGTCGCCAAAATCCAAATCGCCAAAATTGGCGATCGCCAAAATCCAAATCGCTAAAATCCAAATCGCCAAAATTGGCGATCGCCAAAATCCAAATCGCCAAAATCCAAGTCGCCAAAATCCAAATCGCCAAAATCCAAATCGCCAAAATTGGCGATCGCCAAAATCCAAATCGCCAAAATTGGCGATCGCCAAAATCCAAATCGCTAAAATCCAAATCGCCAAAATTGGCGATCGCCAAAATCCAAATCGCCAAAATCCAAGTCGCCAAAATCCAAATCGCCAAAATCCAAATCGCCAAAATTGGCGATCGCCAGAATCCAAATCGCCAAAATCCAAATCGCCAAAATTGGCGATCGCCAAAATCCAAATCGCCAAAATTGGCGATCGCCAAAATCCAAATCGCCAAAATCCAAATCGCCAAAATCCAAGTCGCCAAAATCCAAATCGCCAAAATTGGCGATCGCCAAAATCCAAATCGCTAAAATCCAAATCGCCAAAATTGGCGATCGCCAAAATCCAAATCGCCAAAATCCAAGTCGCCAAAATCCAAATCGCCAAAATCCAAATCGCCAAAATTGGCGATCGCCAGAATCCAAATCGCCAAAATCCAAATCGCCAAAATTGGCGATCGCCAAAATCCAAATCGCCAAAATTGGCGATCGCCAAAATCCAAATCGCCAAAATCCAAATCGCCAAAATCCAAATCGCCAAAATTGGCGATCGCCAGAATCCAAATCGCCAAAATCCAAATCGCCAAAATTGGCGATCGCCAAAATCCAAATCGCCAAAATTGGCGATCGCCAAAATCCAAGTCGCCAAAATCCAAATCGCCAAAATCCAAGTCGCCAAAATCCAAATCGCCAAAATCCAAGTCGCCAAAATCCAAATCGCCAAAATCCAAATCACCAAAATTGGCGATCGCCAAAATCCAAATCGCCAAAATTGGCGATCGCCAAAATCCAAATCGCCAAAATCCAAATCGCCAAAATCCAAGTCGCCAAAATCCAAGTCGCCAAAATCCAAATCGCTAAAATTGGCGATCGCCAAAATCCAGGTCGCCAAAATCCAAATCGCCAAAATTGGCGATCGCCAAAATCCAAATCGCCAAAATCCAAGTCGCCAAAATTGGCGATCGCCAAAATCCAAGTCGCCAAAATCCAAGTCGCCAAAATCCAAATCGCCAGAATCCAAGTCGCCAAAATCCAAATCGCCAAAATCCAAATCGCCAAAATCCAAGTCGCCAAAATCCAAGTCGCCAAAATCCAAATCGCCAAAATCCAAGTCGCCAAAATCCAAATCGCCAAAATCCAAATCGCTAAAATTGGCGATCGCCAAAATCCAAGTCGCCAAAATCCAAATCGCCAAAATTGGCGATCGCCAAAATCCAAATCGCCAAAATCCAAATCGCTAAAATCCAAATCGCCAAAATTGGCGATCGCCAAAATCCAAATCGCCAAAATCCAAATCGCCAAAATCCAAATCGCCAAAATCCAAATCGCCAAAATTGGCGATCGCCAAAATCCAAATCGCCAAAATCCAAATCGCCAAAATTGGCGATCGCCAAAATCCAAGTCGCCAAAATCCAAGTCGCCAAAATCCAAATCGCTAAAATTGGCGATCGCCAAAATCCAAGTCGCCAAAATCCAAATCGCCAAAATTGGCGATCGCCAAAATCCAAATCGCTAAAATCCAAATCGCCAAAATTGGCGATCGCCAAAATCCAAATCGCCAAAATCCAAGTCGCCAAAATCCAAATCGCCAAAATCCAAATCGCCAAAATTGGCGATCGCCAAAATCCAAGTCGCCAAAATCCAAATCGCCAAAATTGGCGATCGCCAAAATCCAAGTCGCCAAAATCCAAATCGCCAAAATCCAAATCGCCAAAATTGGCGATCGCCAAAATCCAAGTCGCCAAAATCCAAATCGCCAAAATTGGCGATCGCCAAAATCCAAGTCGCCAAAATCCAAATCGCCAAAATCCAAATCGCCAAAATTGGCGATCGCCAAAATCCAAATCGCCAAAATTGGCGATCGCCAAAATCCAAGTCGCCAAAATCCAAGTCGCCAGAATCCAAATCGCCAAAATCCAAATCGCCAAAATTGGCGATCGCCAAAATCCAAATCGCCAAAATCCAAGTCGCCAAAATCCAAATCGCCAAAATCCAAATCACCAAAATTGGCGATCGCCAAAATCCAAATCGCCAAAATTGGCGATCGCCAAAATCCAAATCGCCAAAATCCAAGTCGCCAAAATCCAAATCGCTAAAATTGGCGATCGCCAAAATCCAAGTCGCCAAAATCCAAATCGCCAAAATTGGCGATCGCCAAAATCCAAATCGCCAAAATCCAAGTCGCCAAAATTGGCGATCGCCAAAATCCAAGTCGCCAAAATCCAAGTCGCCAAAATCCAAATCGCCAGAATCCAAGTCGCCAAAATCCAAATCGCCAAAATCCAAATCGCCAAAATCCAAGTCGCCAAAATCCAAGTCGCCAAAATCCAAATCGCTAAAATTGGCGATCGCCAAAATCCAAGTCGCCAAAATCCAAATCGCCAAAATTGGCGATCGCCAAAATCCAAATCGCCAAAATCCAAATCGCCAAAATTGGCGATCGCCAAAATCCAAGTCGCCAAAATCCAAGTCGCCAAAATCCAAATCGCCAAAATCCAAGTCGCCAAAATCCAAATCGCCAAAATCCAAGTCGCCAAAATCCAAATCGCCAAAATCCAAATCACCAAAATTGGCGATCGCCAAAATCCAAATCGCCAAAATTGGCGATCGCCAAAATCCAAATCGCCAAAATCCAAATCGCCAAAATCCAAGTCGCCAAAATCCAAATCGCCAAAATCCAAATCGCCAAAATCCAAGTCGCCAAAATCCAAGTCGCCAAAATCCAAATCGCCAAAATCCAAGTCGCCAAAATCCAAATCGCCAAAATCCAAATCGCTAAAATTGGCGATCGCCAAAATCCAAGTCGCCAAAATCCAAATCGCCAAAATTGGCGATCGCCAAAATCCAAATCGCCAAAATCCAAATCGCCAAAATCCAAATCGCCAAAATCCAAATCGCCAAAATTGGCGATCGCCAAAATCCAAATCGCCAAAATCCAAATCGCCAAAATTGGCGATCGCCAAAATCCAAGTCGCCAAAATCCAAGTCGCCAAAATCCAAATCGCCAGAATCCAAATCGCCAAAATCCAAATCGCCAAAATTGGCGATCGCCAAAATCCAAATCGCCAAAATCCAAATCGCCAGAATCCAAATCGCCAAAATCCAAATCGCCAAAATTGGCGATCGCCAAAATCCAAATCGCCAAAATTGGCGATCGCCAAAATCCAAATCGCCAAAATCCAAATCGCCAAAATTGGCGATCGCCAAAATCCAAGTCGCCAAAATCCAAGTCGCCAAAATCCAAATCGCCAAAATTGGCGATCGCCAAAATCCAAGTCGCCAAAATCCAAATCGCCAAAATTGGCGATCGCCAAAATCCAAATCGCCAAAATCCAAATCGCCAAAATTGGCGATCGCCAAAATCCAAGTCGCCAAAATCCAAATCGCCAAAATCCAAATCGCCAAAATTGGCGATCGCCAAAATCCAAGTCGCCAAAATCCAAATCGCCAAAATTGGCGATCGCCAAAATCCAAGTCGCCAAAATCCAAATCGCCAAAATCCAAATCGCCAAAATTGGCGATCGCCAAAATCCAAGTCGCCAAAATCCAAGTCGCCAAAATCCAAATCGCCAGAATCCAAATCGCCAAAATCCAAATCGCCAAAATTGGCGATCGCCAAAATCCAAATCGCCAAAATCCAAGTCGCCAAAATCCAAATCGCCAAAATCCAAATCACCAAAATTGGCGATCGCCAAAATCCAAATCGCCAAAATCCAAATCGCCAAAATCCAAGTCGCCAAAATCCAAGTCGCCAAAATCCAAATCGCTAAAATTGGCGATCGCCAAAATCCAAGTCGCCAAAATCCAAATCGCCAAAATTGGCGATCGCCAAAATCCAAATCGCCAAAATCCAAGTCGCCAAAATTGGCGATCGCCAAAATCCAAGTCGCCAAAATCCAAGTCGCCAAAATCCAAATCGCCAGAATCCAAGTCGCCAAAATCCAAATCGCCAAAATCCAAATCGCCAAAATCCAAGTCGCCAAAATCCAAGTCGCCAAAATCCAAATCGCCAAAATTGGCGATCGCCAAAATCCAAATCGCCAAAATCCAAATCGCCAGAATCCAAGTCGCCAAAATCCAAATCGCCAAAATCCAAATCGCCAAAATCCAAGTCGCCAAAATCCAAGTCGCCAAAATCCAAATCGCCAAAATTGGCGATCGCCAAAATCCAAATCGCCAAAATCCAAGTCGCCAAAATTGGCGATCGCCAAAATCCAAGTCGCCAAAATCCAAGTCGCCAAAATCCAAATCGCCAGAATCCAAGTCGCCAAAATCCAAATCGCCAAAATCCAAATCGCCAAAATCCAAGTCGCCAAAATCCAAGTCGCCAAAATCCAAATCGCCAAAATTGGCGATCGCCAAAATCCAAATCGCCAAAATCCAAATCGCCAAAATTGGCGATCGCCAAAATCCAAGTCGCCAAAATCCAAGTCGCCAAAATCCAAATCGCCAAAATCCAAGTCGCCAAAATCCAAATCGCCAAAATCCAAATCACCAAAATTGGCGATCGCCAAAATCCAAATCGCCAAAATCCAAATCGCCAAAATCCAAGTCGCCAAAATCCAAATCGCCAAAATTGGCGATCGCCAAAATCCAAATCGCCAAAATCCAAGTCGCCAAAATCCAAATCGCCAAAATCCAAATCACCAAAATTGGCGATCGCCAAAATCCAAATCGCCAAAATTGGCGATCGCCAAAATCCAAATCGCCAAAATTGGCGATCGCCAAAATCCAAGTCGCCAAAATCCAAGTCGCCAAAATCCAAATCGCCAAAATTGGCGATCGCCAAAATCCAAATCGCTAAAATTGGCGATCGCCAAAATCCAAGTCGCCAAAATCCAAATCGCCAAAATTGGCGATCGCCAAAATCCAAATCGCCAAAATTGGCGATCGCCAAAATCCAAATCGCCAAAATCCAAGTCGCCAAAATCCAAATCGCCAAAATCCAAATCGCCAAAATTGGCGATCGCCAAAATCCAAGTCGCCAAAATCCAAATCGCCAAAATCCAAATCGCCAAAATTGGCGATCGCCAAAATCCAAGTCGCCAAAATCCAAATCGCCAAAATCCAAATCGCCAAAATTGGCGATCGCCAAAATCCAAGTCGCCAAAATCCAAATCGCCAAAATTGGCGATCGCCAAAATCCAAGTCGCCAAAATCCAAATCGCCAAAATCCAAATCGCCAAAATTGGCGATCGCCAAAATCCAAGTCGCCAAAATCCAAATCGCCAGAATCCAAATCGCCAAAATCCAAATCGCCAAAATTGGCGATCGCCAAAATCCAAATCGCCAAAATCCAAGTCGCCAAAATCCAAATCGCCAAAATCCAAATCACCAAAATTGGCGATCGCCAAAATCCAAATCGCCAAAATTGGCGATCGCCAAAATCCAAATCGCCAAAATCCAAATCGCCAAAATTGGCGATCGCCAAAATCCAAGTCGCCAAAATCCAAGTCGCCAAAATCCAAATCGCCAGAATCCAAATCGCCAAAATCCAAATCGCCAAAATTGGCGATCGCCAAAATCCAAATCGCCAAAATCCAAGTCGCCAAAATTGGCGATCGCCAAAATCCAAATCGCCAAAATTGGCGATCGCCAAAATCCAAATCGCCAAAATCCAAGTCGCCAAAATTGGCGATCGCCAAAATCCAAGTCGCCAAAATCCAAATCGCCAAAATCCAAATCGCCAAAATTGGCGATCGCCAAAATCCAAGTCGCCAAAATCCAAATCGCCAAAATCCAAATCGCCAAAATTGGCGATCGCCAAAATCCAAGTCGCCAAAATCCAAATCGCCAAAATCCAAATCGCCAAAATTGGCGATCGCCAAAATCCAAGTCGCCAAAATCCAAATCGCCAAAATTGGCGATCGCCAAAATCCAAGTCGCCAAAATCCAAATCGCCAAAATCCAAATCGCCAAAATTGGCGATCGCCAAAATCCAAGTCGCCAAAATCCAAATCGCCAGAATCCAAATCGCCAAAATCCAAATCGCCAAAATTGGCGATCGCCAAAATCCAAATCGCCAAAATCCAAGTCGCCAAAATCCAAATCGCCAAAATCCAAATCACCAAAATTGGCGATCGCCAAAATCCAAATCGCCAAAATTGGCGATCGCCAAAATCCAAATCGCCAAAATCCAAATCGCCAAAATTGGCGATCGCCAAAATCCAAGTCGCCAAAATCCAAGTCGCCAAAATCCAAATCGCCAGAATCCAAATCGCCAAAATCCAAATCGCCAAAATTGGCGATCGCCAAAATCCAAATCGCCAAAATCCAAGTCGCCAAAATCCAAATCGCCAAAATCCAAGTCGCCAAAATCCAAGTCGCCAAAATCCAAATCGCCAAAATCCAAGTCGCCAAAATCCAAATCGCCAAAATCCAAATCGCTAAAATCCAAGTCGCCAAAATCCAAATCGCCAAAATTGGCGATCGCCAAAATCCAAATCGCCAAAATCCAAATCGCCAGAATCCAAGTCGCCAAAATCCAAATCGCCAAAATCCAAATCGCCAAAATCCAAGTCGCCAAAATCCAAGTCGCCAAAATCCAAATCGCCAAAATTGGCGATCGCCAAAATCCAAATCGCCAAAATCCAAGTCGCCAAAATTGGCGATCGCCAAAATCCAAGTCGCCAAAATCCAAGTCGCCAAAATCCAAATCGCCAGAATCCAAGTCGCCAAAATCCAAATCGCCAAAATCCAAATCGCCAAAATCCAAGTCGCCAAAATCCAAGTCGCCAAAATCCAAATCGCCAAAATTGGCGATCGCCAAAATCCAAATCGCCAAAATCCAAATCGCCAAAATTGGCGATCGCCAAAATCCAAGTCGCCAAAATCCAAATCGCCAGAATCCAAGTCGCCAAAATCCAAATCGCCAAAATCCAAATCGCCAAAATCCAAGTCGCCAAAATCCAAGTCGCCAAAATCCAAATCGCCAAAATTGGCGATCGCCAAAATCCAAATCGCCAAAATCCAAGTCGCCAAAATTGGCGATCGCCAAAATCCAAGTCGCCAAAATCCAAGTCGCCAAAATCCAAATCGCCAGAATCCAAGTCGCCAAAATCCAAATCGCCAAAATCCAAATCGCCAAAATCCAAGTCGCCAAAATCCAAGTCGCCAAAATCCAAATCGCCAAAATTGGCGATCGCCAAAATCCAAATCGCCAAAATCCAAATCGCCAAAATTGGCGATCGCCAAAATCCAAGTCGCCAAAATCCAAGTCGCCAAAATCCAAATCGCCAAAATCCAAGTCGCCAAAATCCAAATCGCCAAAATCCAAATCACCAAAATTGGCGATCGCCAAAATCCAAATCGCCAAAATCCAAATCGCCAAAATCCAAGTCGCCAAAATCCAAATCGCCAAAATCCAAATCGCTAAAATTGGCGATCGCCAAAATCCAAGTCGCCAAAATCCAAATCGCCAAAATTGGCGATCGCCAAAATCCAAGTCGCCAAAATCCAAATCGCCAAAATTGGCGATCGCCAAAATCCAAATCGCCAAAATCCAAGTCGCCAAAATCCACATCGCCAAAATCCAAATCGCCAAAATTGGCGATCGCCAAAATCCAAATCGCCAAAATCCAAATCGCCAAAATTGGCGATCGCCAAAATCCAAGTCGCCAAAATCCAAGTCGCCAAAATCCAAATCGCCAGAATCCAAATCGCCAAAATCCGAATCGCCAAAATTGGCGATCGCCAAAATCCAAATCGCCAAAATTGGCGATCGCCAAAATCCAAATCGCCAAAATCCAAGTCGCCAAAATCCAAATCGCCAAAATCCAAATCACCAAAATTGGCGATCGCCAAAATCCAAATCGCCAAAATTGGCGATCGCCAAAATCCAAATCGCCAAAATTGGCGATCGCCAAAATCCAAGTCGCCAAAATCCAAGTCGCCAAAATCCAAATCGCTAAAATTGGCGATCGCCAAAATCCAAGTCGCCAAAATCCAAATCGCCAAAATTGGCGATCGCCAAAATCCAAATCGCTAAAATCCAAATCGCCAAAATTGGCGATCGCCAAAATCCAAATCGCCAAAATCCAAGTCGCCAAAATCCAAATCGCCAAAATCCAAATCGCCAAAATTGGCGATCGCCAAAATCCAAGTCGCCAAAATCCAAATCGCCAAAATCCAAATCGCCAAAATTGGCGATCGCCAAAATCCAAGTCGCCAAAATCCAAATCGCCAAAATCCAAATCGCCAAAATTGGCGATCGCCAAAATCCAAGTCGCCAAAATCCAAATCGCCAAAATTGGCGATCGCCAAAATCCAAGTCGCCAAAATCCAAATCGCCAAAATCCAAATCGCCAAAATTGGCGATCGCCAAAATCCAAGTCGCCAAAATCCAAATCGCCAGAATCCAAATCGCCAAAATCCAAATCGCCAAAATTGGCGATCGCCAAAATCCAAATCGCCAAAATCCAAGTCGCCAAAATCCAAATCGCCAAAATCCAAATCACCAAAATTGGCGATCGCCAAAATCCAAATCGCCAAAATTGGCGATCGCCAAAATCCAAATCGCCAAAATCCAAATCGCCAAAATTGGCGATCGCCAAAATCCAAGTCGCCAAAATCCAAGTCGCCAAAATCCAAATCGCCAGAATCCAAATCGCCAAAATCCAAATCGCCAAAATTGGCGATCGCCAAAATCCAAATCGCCAAAATCCAAGTCGCCAAAATTGGCGATCGCCAAAATCCAAATCGCCAAAATTGGCGATCGCCAAAATCCAAATCGCCAAAATCCAAGTCGCCAAAATTGGCGATCGCCAAAATCCAAGTCGCCAAAATCCAAATCGCCAAAATCCAAATCGCCAAAATTGGCGATCGCCAAAATCCAAGTCGCCAAAATCCAAATCGCCAAAATCCAAATCGCCAAAATTGGCGATCGCCAAAATCCAAGTCGCCAAAATCCAAATCGCCAAAATCCAAATCGCCAAAATTGGCGATCGCCAAAATCCAAGTCGCCAAAATCCAAATCGCCAAAATTGGCGATCGCCAAAATCCAAGTCGCCAAAATCCAAATCGCCAAAATCCAAATCGCCAAAATTGGCGATCGCCAAAATCCAAGTCGCCAAAATCCAAATCGCCAGAATCCAAATCGCCAAAATCCAAATCGCCAAAATTGGCGATCGCCAAAATCCAAATCGCCAAAATCCAAGTCGCCAAAATCCAAATCGCCAAAATCCAAATCACCAAAATTGGCGATCGCCAAAATCCAAATCGCCAAAATTGGCGATCGCCAAAATCCAAATCGCCAAAATCCAAATCGCCAAAATTGGCGATCGCCAAAATCCAAGTCGCCAAAATCCAAGTCGCCAAAATCCAAATCGCCAGAATCCAAATCGCCAAAATCCAAATCGCCAAAATTGGCGATCGCCAAAATCCAAATCGCCAAAATCCAAGTCGCCAAAATCCAAATCGCCAAAATCCAAGTCGCCAAAATCCAAGTCGCCAAAATCCAAATCGCCAAAATCCAAGTCGCCAAAATCCAAATCGCCAAAATCCAAATCGCTAAAATTGGCGATCGCCAAAATCCAAGTCGCCAAAATCCAAATCGCCAAAATTGGCGATCGCCAAAATCCAAATCGCCAAAATCCAAGTCGCCAAAATCCAAATCGCCAAAATCCAAATCGCCAAAATTGGCGATCGCCAAAATCCAAATCGCCAAAATTGGCGATCGCCAAAATCCAAATCGCCAAAATCCAAATCGCCAAAATTGGCGATCGCCAAAATCCAAATCGCCAAAATCCAAGTCGCCAAAATCCAAATCGCCAAAATCCAAATCACCAAAATTGGCGATCGCCAAAATCCAAATCGCCAAAATTGGCGATCGCCAAAATCCAAGTCGCCAAAATCCAAGTCGCCAAAATCCAAATCGCCAGAATCCAAATCGCCAAAATCCAAATCGCCAAAATTGGCGATCGCCAAAATCCAAGTCGCCAAAATCCAAGTCGCCAAAATCCAAATCGCCAGAATCCAAATCGCCAAAATCCAAATCGCCAAAATTGGCGATCGCCAAAATCCAAATCGCCAAAATTGGCGATCGCCAAAATCCAAGTCGCCAAAATCCAAGTCGCCAAAATCCAAATCGCCAGAATCCAAATCGCCAAAATCCAAATCGCCAAAATTGGCGATCGCCAAAATCCAAGTCGCCAAAATCCAAATCGCCAAAATCCAAATCGCCAAAATCCAAGTCGCCAAAATCCAAGTCGCCAAAATCCAAGTCGCCAAAATCCAAGTCGCCAAAATCCAAGTCGCCAAAATCCAAATCGCCAAAATCCAAGTCGCCAAAATCCAAGTCGCCAAAATGAAAAAAGGCCAAAATCCAAGTCGCCAAAATCCAAATCGCCAAAATTGGCGATCGCCAAAATCCAAATCGCTAAAATCCAAATCGCCAAAATTGGCGATCGCCAAAATCCAAATCGCCAAAATCCAAGTCGCCAAAATTGGCGATCGCCAAAATCCAAGTCGCCAAAATCCAAATCGCCAAAATTGGCGATCGCCAAAATCCAAATCGCCAAAATTGGCGATCGCCAAAATCCAAGTCGCCAAAATCCAAATCGCCAAAATTGGCGATCGCCAAAATCCAAGTCGCCAAAATTGGCGATCGCCAAAATCCAAGTCGCCAAAATCCAAGTCGCCAAAATCCAAGTCGCCAAAATTGGCGATCGCCAAAATCCAAATCGCCAAAATTGGCGATCGCCAAAATCCAAGTCGCCAAAATCCAAGTCGCCAAAATCCAAATCGCCAGAATCCAAATCGCCAAAATTGGCGATCGCCAAAATCCAAGTCGCCAAAATCCAAATCGCCAAAATTGGCGATCGCCAAAATCCAAGTCGCCAAAATTGGCGATCGCCAAAATCCAAGTCGCCAAAATCCAAGTCGCCAAAATCCAAATCGCCAGAATCCAAATCGCCAAAATTGGCGATCGCCAAAATCCAAGTCGCCAAAATCCAAATCGCCAAAATTGGCGATCGCCAAAATCCAAGTCGCCAAAATCCAAGTCGCCAAAATCCAAATCGCCAGAATCCAAATCGCCAAAATTGGCGATCGCCAAAATCCAAGTCGCCAAAATCCAAATTGCCAAAATTGGCGATCGCCAAAATCCAAGTCGCCAAAATTGGCGATCGCCAAAATCCAAGTCGCCAAAATCCAAGTCGCCAAAATCCAAATCGCCAGAATCCAAATCGCCAAAATTGGCGATCGCCAAAATCCAAGTCGCCAAAATCCAAATCGCCAAAATTGGCGATCGCCAAAATCCAAGTCGCCAAAATCCAAGTCGCCAAAATCCAAATCGCCAAAATCCAAGTCGCCAAAATCCAAGTCGCCAAAATCCAAATCGCCAAAATCCAAGTCGCCAAAATCCAAATCGCCAAAATCCAAATCGCTAAAATTGGCGATCGCCAAAATCCAAGTCGCCAAAATCCAAATCGCCAAAATCCAAATCGCTAAAATCCAAATCGCCAAAATTGGCGATCGCCAAAATCCAAATCGCCAAAATCCAAGTCGCCAAAATCCAAATCGCCAAAATCCAAGTCACCAAAATTGGCGATCGCCAAAATCCAAATCGCCAAAATTGGCGATCGCCAAAATCCAAATCGCCAAAATCCAAATCGCCAAAATTGGCGATCGCCAAAATCCAAATCGCTAAAATCCAAATCGCCAAAATTGGCGATCGCCAAAATCCAAATCGCCAAAATCCAAGTCGCCAAAATCCAAGTCGCCAAAATCCAAATCGCTAAAATTGGCGATCGCCAAAATCCAAGTCGCCAAAATCCAAATCGCCAAAATTGGCGATCGCCAAAATCCAAATCGCTAAAATCCAAATCGCCAAAATTGGCGATCGCCAAAATCCAAATCGCCAAAATCCAAGTCGCCAAAATCCAAATCGCCAAAATCCAAATCGCCAAAATTGGCGATCGCCAAAATCCAAGTCGCCAAAATCCAAATCGCCAAAATCCAAATCGCCAAAATTGGCGATCGCCAAAATCCAAGTCGCCAAAATCCAAATCGCCAAAATCCAAATCGCCAAAATTGGCGATCGCCAAAATCCAAGTCGCCAAAATCCAAATCGCCAAAATTGGCGATCGCCAAAATCCAAGTCGCCAAAATCCAAATCGCCAAAATCCAAATCGCCAAAATTGGCGATCGCCAAAATCCAAGTCGCCAAAATCCAAGTCGCCAAAATCCAAATCGCCAGAATCCAAATCGCCAAAATCCAAATCGCCAAAATTGGCGATCGCCAAAATCCAAATCGCCAAAATCCAAGTCGCCAAAATCCAAATCGCCAAAATCCAAATCACCAAAATTGGCGATCGCCAAAATCCAAATCGCCAAAATTGGCGATCGCCAAAATCCAAATCGCCAAAATCCAAATCGCCAAAATTGGCGATCGCCAAAATCCAAGTCGCCAAAATCCAAGTCGCCAAAATCCAAATCGCCAGAATCCAAATCGCCAAAATCCAAATCGCCAAAATTGGCGATCGCCAAAATCCAAATCGCCAAAATCCAAGTCGCCAAAATTGGCGATCGCCAAAATCCAAATCGCCAAAATTGGCGATCGCCAAAATCCAAATCGCCAAAATCCAAATCGCCAAAATCCAAATCGCCAAAATCCAAGTCGCCAAAATCCAAGTCGCAAAAATCCAAATCGCCAAAATCCAAATCGCCAAAATCCAAATCGCCAAAATCCAAATCGCCAAAATCCAAATCGCCAAAATCCAAGTCGCCAAAATCCAAATCGCCAAAATCCAAATCGCTAAAATTGGCGATCGCCAAAATCCAAGTCGCCAAAATCCAAATCGCCAAAATTGGCGATCGCCAAAATCCAAATCGCCAAAATTGGCGATCGCCAAAATCCAAATCGCCAAAATCCAAATCGCCAAAATTGGCGATCGCCAAAATCCAAATCGCCAAAATCCAAGTCGCCAAAATCCAAATCGCCAAAATCCAAATCACCAAAATTGGCGATCGCCAAAATCCAAATCGCCAAAATTGGCGATCGCCAAAATCCAAGTCGCCAAAATCCAAGTCGCCAAAATCCAAATCGCCAGAATCCAAATCGCCAAAATCCAAATCGCCAAAATTGGCGATCGCCAGAATCCAAATCGCCAAAATCCAAATCGCCAAAATTGGCGATCGCCAAAATCCAAGTCGCCAAAATCCAAGTCGCCAAAATCCAAATCGCCAGAATCCAAATCGCCAAAATCCAAATCGCCAAAATTGGCGATCGCCAAAATCCAAATCGCCAAAATCCAAGTCGCCAAAATCCAAGTCGCCAAAATCCAAATCGCCAGAATCCAAATCGCCAAAATCCAAATCGCCAAAATTGGCGATCGCCAAAATCCAAGTCGCCAAAATCCAAATCGCCAATATTGGCGATCGCCAAAATCCAAGTCGCCAAAATCCAAGTCGCCAAAATCCAAATCGCCAAAATCCAAGTCGCCAAAATCCAAATCGCCAAAATCCAAATCGCCAAAATCCAAGTCGCCAAAATCCAAGTCGCCAAAATCCAAGTCGCCAAAATCCAAGTCGCCAAAATCCAAGTCGCCAAAATCCAAATCGCCAAAATCCAAGTCGCCAAAATCCAAGTCGCCAAAATCCAAATCGCCAAAATCCAAGTCGCCAAAATCCAAATCGCCAAAATTGGCGATCGCCAAAATCCAAATCGCTAAAATCCAAATCGCCAAAATTGGCGATCGCCAAAATCCAAATCGCCAATAATCCAAGTCGCCAAAATCCAAATCGCCAAAATCCAAATCGCCAAAATTGGCGATCGCCAAAATCCAAATCGCCAATAATCCAAGTCGCCAAAATCCAAATCGCCAAAATCCAAATCGCCAAAATTGGCGATCGCCAAAATCCAAATCGCCAAAGTTGGCGATCGCCAAAATCCAAGTCGCCAAAATCCAAATCGCCAAAATTGGCGATCGCCAAAATCCAAGTCGCCAAAATTGGCGATCGCCAAAATCCAAGTCGCCAAAATCCAAGTCGCCAAAATCCAAGTCGCCAAAATTGGCGATCGCCAAAATCCAAATCGCCAAAATTGGCGATCGCCAAAATCCAAGTCGCCAAAATCCAAATCGCCAGAATCCAAATCGCCAAAATTGGCGATCGCCAAAATCCAAGTCGCCAAAATCCAAATCGCCAAAATTGGCGATCGCCAAAATCCAAGTCGCCAAAATTGGCGATCGCCAAAATCCAAGTCGCCAAAATCCAAGTCGCCAAAATCCAAATCGCCAAAATTGGCGATCGCCAAAATCCAAGTCGCCAAAATCCAAATCGCCAAAATTGGCGATCGCCAAAATCCAAGTCGCCAAAATCCAAGTCGCCAAAATCCAAATCGCCAGAATCCAAATCGCCAAAATTGGCGATCGCCAAAATCCAAGTCGCCAAAATCCAAATCGCCAAAATTGGCGATCGCCAAAATCCAAGTCGCCAAAATCCAAGTCGCCAAAATCCAAATCGCCAAAATCCAAGTCGCCAAAATCCAAGTCGCCAAAATCCAAATCGCCAAAATCCAAGTCGCCAAAATCCAAATCGCCAAAATCCAAATCGCTAAAATTGGCGATCGCCAAAATCCAAGTCGCCAAAATCCAAATCGCCAAAATTGGCGATCGCCAAAATCCAAGTCGCCAAAATCCAAGTCGCCAAAATCCAAATCGCCAGAATCCAAATCGCCAAAATTGGCGATCGCCAAAATCCAAGTCGCCAAAATCCAAATCGCCAAAATTGGCGATCGCCAAAATCCAAGTCGCCAAAATCCAAGTCGCCAAAATCCAAATCGCCAGAATCCAAATCGCCAAAATTGGCGATCGCCAAAATCCAAGTCGCCAAAATCCAAATCGCCAAAATTGGCGATCGCCAAAATCCAAGTCGCCAAAATCCAAGTCGCCAAAATCCAAATCGCCAAAATCCAAGTCGCCAAAATCCAAGTCGCCAAAATCCAAATCGCCAAAATCCAAGTCGCCAAAATCCAAATCGCCAAAATCCAAATCGCCAAAATCCAAATCGCCAAAATCCAAGTCGCCAAAATCCAAATCGCCAAAATCCAAATCGCCAAAATTGGCGATAGCCAAAATCCAAATCGCCAAAATCCAAATCGCCAAAATCCAAATCGCCAAAATTGGCGATCGCCAAAATCCAAGTCGCCAAAATCCAAATCGCCAAAATTGGCGATCGCCAAAATCCAAATCGCCAAAATCCAAATCGCTAAAATTGGCGATCGCCAAAATCCAAGTCGCCAAAATTGGCGATCGCCAAAATCCAAATCGCTAAAATTGGCGATCGCCAAAATCCAAATCGCCAAAATTGGCGATCGCCAAAATCCAAGTCGCCAAAATCCAAGTCGCCAAAATCCAAATCGCCAGAATCCAAATCGCCAAAATTGGCGATCGCCAAAATCCAAGTCGCCAAAATCCAAATCGCCAAAATTGGCGATCGCCAAAATCCAAGTCGCCAAAATCCAAGTCGCCAAAATCCAAGTCGCCAAAATCCAAGTCGCCAAAATCCAAGTCGCCAAAATCCAAATCGCCAAAATCCAAATCGCTAAAATTGGCGATCGCCAAAATCCAAGTCGCCAAAATCCAAGTCGCCAAAATCCAAATCGCCAGAATCCAAATCGCCAAAATTGGCGATCGCCAAAATCCAAGTCGCCAAAATCCAAATCGCCCATATTGGCGATCGCCAAAATCCAAGTCGCCAAAATCCAAGTCGCCAAAATCCAAGTCGCCAAAATCCAAATCGCCAAAATTGGCGATCGCCAAAATCCAAATCGCTAAAATCCAAATCGCCAAAATTGGCGATCGCCAAAATCCAAATCGCCAAAATCCAAGTCGCCAAAATCCAAATCGCCAAAA
This sequence comes from Oscheius sp. DF5033, assembly GCA_964036215.1. Taxonomy (NCBI): domain Eukaryota; kingdom Metazoa; phylum Nematoda; class Chromadorea; order Rhabditida; family Rhabditidae; genus Oscheius; species Oscheius sp. DF5033. Next base: position 7,894 of record CAXIWN010000046.1, on the reverse strand, counting down.
TCCAAATCGCCAAAATTGGCGATCGCCAAAATCCAAATCGCCAAAATCCAAATCGCTAAAATTGGCGATCGCCAAAATCCAAGTCGCCAAAATTGGCGATCGCCAAAATCCAAATCGCCAAAATTGGCGATCGCCAAAATCCAAGTCGCCAAAATCCAAGTCGCCAAAATCCAAATCGCCAAAAATCCAAATCGCCAAAAATCCAATTTTAGCGATTTAAATTTTGGCGATTTGGATTTTGGCGATTTGGATTTTGGCGACTTGGATTTTGGCGATCGCCAATTTTAGCGATTTGGATTTTGGCGATTTGGATTTTGGCGATCGCCAATTTTGGCGACTTGGATTTTGGCGATCGCCAATTTTGGCGATTAGGATTTAGGCGACTTGGATTTTGGCGACTTGGATTTTGGCGATCGCCAATTTTAGCGATTTGGATTTTGGCGATTTGGATTTTGGCGACTTGGATTTTGGCGATTTGGATTTTGGCGACTTGGATTTTGGCGACTTGGATTTTGGCGATCGCCAATTTTAGCGATTTGGATTTTGGCGATTTGGATTTTGGCGACTTGGATTTTGGCGATTTGGATTTTGGCGACTTGGATTTTGGCGATCGCCAATTTTGGCGATTTGGATTTTGGCGACTTGGATTTTGGCGACTTGGATTTTGGCGATCGCCAATTTTAGCGATTTGGATTTTGGCGATTTGGATTTTGGCGACTTGGATTTTGGCGATTTGGATTTTGGCGACTTGGATTTTGGCGACTTGGATTTTGGCGACTTGGATTTTGGCGATCGCCAATTTTGGCGATTTGGATTTTGGCGACTTGGATTTTGGCGATCGCCAATTTTGGCGATTTGGATTCTGGCGATTTGGATTTTGGCGACTTGGATTTTGGCGACTTGGATTTTGGCGATCGCCAATTTTGGCGATTTGGATTTTGGCGATCGCCAATTTTAGCGATTTGGATTTTGGCGATCGCCAATTTTGGCGACTTGGATTTTGGCGATCGCCAATTTTAGCGATTTGGATTTTGGCGACTTGGATTTTGGCGATCGCCAATTTTGGCGATTTGGATTTTGGCGATTTGGATTTTGGCGATTTGGATTTTGGCTATCGCCAATTTTGGCGATTTGGATTTTGGCGATTTGGATTTTGGCGACTTGGATTTTGGCGATTTGGATTTTGGCGATTTGGATTTTGGCGATTTGGATTTTGGCGACTTGGATTTTGGCGATTTGGATTTTGGCGACTTGGATTTTGGCGACTTGGATTTTGGCGATCGCCAATTTTGGCGATTTGGATTTTGGCGACTTGGATTTTGGCGATCGCCAATTTTAGCGATTTGGATTTTGGCGATTTGGATTTTGGCGACTTGGATTTTGGCGATTTGGATTTTGGCGACTTGGATTTTGGCGACTTGGATTTTGGCGATTTGGATTTTGGCGACTTGGATTTTGGCGACTTGGATTTTGGCGATCGCCAATTTTGGCGATTTGGATTTTGGCGACTTGGATTTTGGCGATCGCCAATTTTGGCGATTTGGATTCTGGCGATTTGGATTTTGGCGACTTGGATTTTGGCGACTTGGATTTTGGCGATCGCCAATTTTGGCGACTTGGATTTTGGCGATCGCCAATTTTGGCAATTTGGATTTTGGCGACTTGGATTTTGGCGATCGCCAATTTTGGCGATTTGGATTCTGGCGATTTGGATTTTGGCGACTTGGATTTTGGCGACTTGGATTTTGGCGATCGCCAATTTTGGCGATTTGGATTTTGGCGATCGCCAATTTTGGCGACTTGGATTTTGGCGACTTGGATTTTGGCGACTTGGATTTTGGCGATCGCCAATTTTGGCGACTTGGATTTTGGCGATCGCCAATTTTGGCGATTTGGATTTTGGCGACTTGGATTTTGGCGATCGCCAACTTTGGCGATTTGGATTTTGGCGATCGCCAATTTTGGCGATTTGGATTTTGGCGACTTGGATTTTGGCGATCGCCAATTTTGGCGATTTGGATTTTGGCGATCGCCAATTTTGGCGACTTGGATTTTGGCGACTTGGATTTTGGCGACTTGGATTTTGGCGATCGCCAATTTTGGCGACTTGGATTTTGGCGATCGCCAATTTTGGCGATTTGGATTTTGGCGACTTGGATTTTGGCGATCGCCAACTTTGGCGATTTGGATTTTGGCGATCGCCAATTTTGGCGATTTGGATTTTGGCGACTTGGATTTTGGCGATCGCCAATTTTGGCGATTTGGATTTTGGCGATTTGGATTTTGGCGATCGCCAATTTTGGCGATTTGGATTTTGGCGATTTGGATTTTGGCGACTTGGATTATTGGCGATTTGGATTTTGGCGATCGCCAATTTTGGCGATTTGGATTTTAGCGATTTGGATTTTGGCGATCGCCAATTTTGGCGATTTGGATTTTGGCGACTTGGATTTTGGCGATTTGGATTTTGGCGACTTGGATTTTGGCGACTTGGATTTTGGCGATTTGGATTTTGGCGACTTGGATTTTGGCGACTTGGATTTTGGCGACTTGGATTTTGGCGACTTGGATTTTGGCGACTTGGATTTTGGCGATTTGGATTTTGGCGATTTGGATTTTGGCGACTTGGATTTTGGCGATTTGGATTTTGGCGACTTGGATTTTGGCGACTTGGATTTTGGCGATCGCCAATATTGGCGATTTGGATTTTGGCGACTTGGATTTTGGCGATCGCCAATTTTGGCGATTTGGATTTTGGCGATTTGGATTCTGGCGATTTGGATTTTGGCGACTTGGATTTTGGCGACTTGGATTTTGGCGATCGCCAATTTTGGCGATTTGGATTTTGGCGATCGCCAATTTTGGCGATTTGGATTTTGGCGATTTGGATTCTGGCGATTTGGATTTTGGCGACTTGGATTTTGGCGACTTGGATTTTGGCGATCGCCAATTTTGGCGATTTGGATTTTGGCGATTTGGATTCTGGCGATCGCCAATTTTGGCGATTTGGATTTTGGCGATTTGGATTCTGGCGATTTGGATTTTGGCGACTTGGATTTTGGCGACTTGGATTTTGGCGATCGCCAATTTTGGCGATTTGGATTTTGGCGATCGCCAATTTTGGTGATTTGGATTTTGGCGATTTGGATTTTGGCGACTTGGATTTTGGCGATTTGGATTTTGGCGATCGCCAATTTTGGCGATTTGGATTTTGGCGATTTGGATTTTGGCGATCGCCAATTTTGGCGATTTGGATTTTGGCGATTTGGATTTTGGCGATCGCCAATTTTGGCGATTTGGATTTTAGCGATTTGGATTTTGGCGATCGCCAATTTTGGCGATTTGGATTTTGGCGACTTGGATTTTGGCGATCGCCAATTTTAGCGATTTGGATTTTGGCGATTTGGATTTTGGCGACTTGGATTTTGGCGATTTGGATTTTGGCGACTTGGATTTTGGCGACTTGGATTTTGGCGATTTGGATTTTGGCGACTTGGATTTTGGCGATTTGGATTTTGGCGATCGCCAATTTTGGCGATTTGGATTTTGGCGATCGCCAATTTTGGCGATTTCGATTTTGGCGATCGCCAATTTTGGCGATTTGGATTTTGGCGATCGCCAATTTTGGCGATTTGGATTTTGGCGATTTGGATTCTGGCGATTTGGATTTTGGCGACTTGGATTTTGGCGACTTGGATTTTGGCGATCGCCAATTTTGGCGATTTGGATTTTGGCGATTTGGATTTTGGCGATCGCCAATTTTGGCGATTTGGATTTTGGCGATCGCCAATTTTGGTGATTTGGATTTTGGCGATTTGGATTTTGGCGACTTGGATTTTGGCGATTTGGATTTTGGCGATCGCCAATTTTGGCGATTTGGATTTTGGCGATTTGGATTCTGGCGATTTGGATTTTGGCGACTTGGATTTTGGCGACTTGGATTTTGGCGATCGCCAATTTTGGCGATTTGGATTTTGGCGATTTGGATTTTGGCGACTTGGATTTTGGCGATCGCCAATTTTGGCGATTTGGATTTTGGCGACTTGGATTTTGGCGATCGCCAATTTTAGCGATTTGGATTTTGGCGACTTGGATTTTGGCGACTTGGATTTTGGCGATCGCCAATTTTGGCGATTTGGATTTTGGCGATTTGGATTTTGGCGATCGCCAATTTTGGTGATTTGGATTTTGGCGATTTGGATTTTGGCGACTTGGATTTTGGCGATTTGGATTTTGGCGATCGCCAATTTTGGCGATTTGGATTTTAGCGATTTGGATTTTGGCGATCGCCAATTTTGGCGATTTGGATTTTGGCGACTTGGATTTTGGCGATCGCCAATTTTAGCGATTTGGATTTTGGCGATTTGGATTTTGGCGACTTGGATTTTGGCGATTTGGATTTTGGCGATCGCCAATTTTGGCGATTTGGATTTTAGCGATTTGGATTTTGGCGATCGCCAATTTTGGCGATTTGGATTTTGGCGATTTGGATTTTGGCGATCGCCAATTTTGGCGATTTGGATTTTAGCGATTTGGATTTTGGCGATCGCCAATTTTGGCGATTTGGATTTTGGCGACTTGGATTTTGGCGATCGCCAATTTTAGCGATTTGGATTTTGGCGATTTGGATTTTGGCGACTTGGATTTTGGCGATTTGGATTTTGGCGACTTGGATTTTGGCGACTTGGATTTTGGCGATTTGGATTTTGGCGACTTGGATTTTGGCGATTTGGATTTTGGCGATCGCCAATTTTGGCGATTTGGATTTTGGCGATCGCCAATTTTGGCGATTTCGATTTTGGCGATCGCCAATTTTGGCGATTTGGATTTTGGCGATCGCCAATTTTGGCGATTTGGATTTTGGCGATTTGGATTCTGGCGATTTGGATTTTGGCGACTTGGATTTTGGCGACTTGGATTTTGGCGATCGCCAATTTTGGCGATTTGGATTTTGGCGATTTGGATTTTGGCGATCGCCAATTTTGGCGATTTGGATTTTGGCGATCGCCAATTTTGGTGATTTGGATTTTGGCGATTTGGATTTTGGCGACTTGGATTTTGGCGATTTGGATTTTGGCGATCGCCAATTTTGGCGATTTGGATTTTGGCGATTTGGATTCTGGCGATTTGGATTTTGGCGACTTGGATTTTGGCGACTTGGATTTTGGCGATCGCCAATTTTGGCGATTTGGATTTTGGCGATTTGGATTTTGGCGACTTGGATTTTGGCGATCGCCAATTTTGGCGATTTGGATTTTGGCGACTTGGATTTTGGCGATCGCCAATTTTGGCGATTTGGATTTTGGCGATTTGGATTTTGGCGACTTGGATTTTGGCGATCGCCAATTTTGGCGATTTGGATTTTGGCGATTTGGATTTTGGCGACTTGGATTTTGGCGATCGCCAATTTTGGCGATTTGGATTTTGGCGATTTGGATTTTGGCGACTTGGATTTTGGCGATTTGGATTTTGGCGATCGCCAATTTTGGCGATTTGGATTTTAGCGATTTGGATTTTGGCGATCGCCAATTTTGGCGATTTGGATTTTGGCGACTTGGATTTTGGCGATCGCCAATTTTAGCGATTTGGATTTTGGCGACTTGGATTTTGGCGACTTGGATTTTGGCGATCGCCAATTTTGGCGATTTGGATTTTGGCGATTTGGATTTTGGCGATCGCCAATTTTGGTGATTTGGATTTTGGCGATTTGGATTTTGGCGACTTGGATTTTGGCGATTTGGATTTTGGCGATCGCCAATTTTGGCGATTTGGATTTTAGCGATTTGGATTTTGGCGATCGCCAATTTTGGCGATTTGGATTTTGGCGACTTGGATTTTGGCGATCGCCAATTTTAGCGATTTGGATTTTGGCGATTTGGATTTTGGCGACTTGGATTTTGGCGATTTGGATTTTGGCGACTTGGATTTTGGCGACTTGGATTTTGGCGATTTGGATTTTGGCGACTTGGATTTTGGCGACTTGGATTTTGGCGATCGCCAATTTTGGCGATTTGGATTTTGGCGACTTGGATTTTGGCGATCGCCAATTTGGGCGATTTGGATTCTGGCGATTTGGATTTTGGCGACTTGGATTTTGGCGACTTGGATTTTGGCGATCGCCAATTTTGGCGACTTGGATTTTGGCGATCGCCAATTTTGGCGATTTGGATTTTGGCGACTTGGATTTTGGCGATCGCCAATTTTGGCGATTTGGATTTTGGCGATCGCCAATTTGGGCGATTTGGATTCTGGCGATTTGGATTTTGGCGACTTGGATTTTGGCGACTTGGATTTTGGCGATCGCCAATTTTGGCGATTTGGATTTTGGCGATCGCCAATTTTAGCGATTTGGATTTTGGCGATCGCCAATTTTGGCGACTTGGATTTTGGCGACTTGGATTTTGGCGACTTGGATTTTGGCGATCGCCAATTTTGGCGACTTGGATTTTGGCGATCGCCAATTTTGGCGATTTGGATTTTGGCGACTTGGATTTTGGCGATCGCCAATTTTGGCGATTTGGATTTTGGCGATCGCCAATTTTGGCGATTTGGATTTTGGCGACTTGGATTTTGGCGATCGCCAATTTTGGCGATTTGGATTTTGGCGATTTGGATTTTGGCGATCGCCAATTTTGGCGATTTGGATTTTTGCGATTTGGATTTTGGCGACTTGGATTTTGGCGATTTGGATTTTGGCGATCGCCAATTTTGGCGATTTGGATTTTAGCGATTTGGATTTTGGCGATCGCCAATTTTGGCGATTTGGATTTTGGCGACTTGGATTTTGGCCTTTTTTCATTTTGGCGACTTGGATTTTGGCGACTTGGATTTTGGCGATTTGGATTTTGGCGACTTGGATTTTGGCGACTTGGATTTTGGCGACTTGGATTTTGGCGACTTGGATTTTGGCGACTTGGATTTTGGCGATTTGGATTTTGGCGATTTGGCTTTTGGCGACTTGGATTTTGGCGATTTGGATTTTGGCGATTTGGATTTTGGCGACTTGGATTTTGGCGATCGCCAATTTTGGCGATTTGGATTTTGGCGATTTGGATTCTGGCGATTTGGATTTTGGCGACTTGGATTTTGGCGACTTGGATTTTGGCGATCGCCAATTTTGGCGATTTGGATTTTGGCGATCGCCAATTTTGGCGATTTGGATTTTGGCGATTTGGATTCTGGCGATTTGGATTTTGGCGACTTGGATTTTGGCGACTTGGATTTTGGCGATCGCCAATTTTGGCGATTTGGATTTTGGCGATTTGGATTCTGGCGATTTGGATTTTGGCGACTTGGATTTTGGCGACTTGGATTTTGGCGATCGCCAATTTTGGCGATTTGGATTTTGGCGACTTGGATTTTGGCGATCGCCAATTTGGGCGATTTGGATTCTGGCGATTTGGATTTTGGCGACTTGGATTTTGGCGACTTGGATTTTGGCGATCGCCAATTTTGGCGACTTGGATTTTGGCGATCGCCAATTTTGGCGATTTGGATTTTGGCGACTTGGATTTTGGCGATCGCCAATTTTGGCGATTTGGATTCTGGCGATTTGGATTTTGGCGACTTGGATTTTGGCGACTTGGATTTTGGCGATCGCCAATTTTGGCGATTTGGATTTTGGCGATCGCCAATTTTAGCGATTTGGATTTTGGCGATCGCCAATTTTGGCGACTTGGATTTTGGCGACTTGGATTTTGGCGACTTGGATTTTGGCGATCGCCAATTTTGGCGATTTGGATTTTGGCGATCGCCAATTTTAGCGATTTGGATTTTGGCGATCGCCAATTTTGGCGACTTGGATTTTGGCGATCGCCAATTTTGGCGACTTGGATTTTGGCGATCGCCAATTTTGGCGATTTGGATTTTGGCGACTTGGATTTTGGCGATCGCC
>CAXIWN010000044.1:0-31232 GCA_964036215.1 Oscheius sp. DF5033 | reverse complement strand
GAAACTAAGACCACCTCCTTGCTCAGCTCGACGAGCTGATCACAATGGTACCAATAACTTCCGGATTTGAGCACTTTTTTCCGGACCTATGGCCAGAAAACCGCGTTTCCCAACATTTTGGTCATAATTTTTCATTTGGGAGAAACTCATCGAGACTCAATGGATCCCCGTGGAGTAATCGAGAAACTAAGAGCACCTCCTTGCTCAGCTCGACGAGCTGATCACAATGGTACCAATAACTTCCGGATTTGAGCACTTTTTTCTGGACCTATGGCCAGAAAACCGCGTTTCCCAACATTTTGGTCATAATTTTTCATTTGGGAGAAACTCATCGAGACTCAACGGATCTCCGTGGAGTAATCGAGAAACTAAGACCACCTCCTTGCTCAGCTCGACGAGCTGATCACAATGGTACCAATAACTTCCGGATTTGAGCACTTTTTTCCGGACCTATGGCCAGAAAACCGCGTTTCCCAACATTTTGGTCATAATTTTTCATTTGGGAGAAACTCATCGAGACTCAATGGATCCCCGTGGAGTAATCGGGAAACTAAGACCACCTCCTTGCTCGGCTCGACGAGCTGATCACAATGGTACCAATAACTTCCGGATTTGAGCACTTTTTTCCGGACCTATGGCCAGAAAACCGCGTTTCCCAACATTTTGGTCATAATTTTTCATTTGGGAGAAACTCATCGAGACTCAATGGATCCCCGTGGAGTAATCGGGAAACTAAGACCTCCTCCTTGCTCAGCTCGACGAGCTGATCACAGTGGTACCAATAACTTCCGGATTTGAGCACTTTTTTCCGGACCTATGGCCAGAAAACCGCGTTTCCCAACATTTTGGTCATAATTTTTCATTTGGGAGAAACTCATCGAGACTCAATGGATCCCCGTGGAGTAATCGGGAAACTAAAAGCACCCCCTTGCTCAGCTCGACGAGCTGATCACGATGGTACCAATAACTTCCGGATTTGAGCACTTTTTTCTGGACCTATGGCCAGAAAACCGCGTTTCCCAACATTTTGGTCATAATTTTTCATTTGGGAGAAACTCATCGAGACTCAACGGATCTCCGTGGAGTAATCGAGAAACTAAGACCACCTCCTTGCTCAGCTCGACGAGCTGATCACAATGGTACCAATAACTTCCGGATTTGAGCACTTTTTTCCGGACCTATGGCCAGAAAACCGCGTTTCCCAACATTTTGGTCATAATTTTTCATTTGGGAGAAACTCATCGAGACTCAATGGATCCCCGTGGAGTAATCGGGAAACTAAAAGCACCCCCTTGCTCAGCTCGACGAGCTGATCACGATGGTACCAATAACTTCCGGATTTGAGCACTTTTTTCCGGACCTATGGCCAGAAAACCGCGTTTCCCAACATTTTGGTCATAATTTTTCATTTGGGAGAAACTCATCGAGACTCAACGGATCTCCGTGGAGTAATCGAGAAACTAAGACCACCTCCTTGCTCAGCTCGACGAGCTGATCACAATGGTACCAATAACTTCCGGATTTGAGCACTTTTTTCCGGACCTATGGCCAGAAAACCGCGTTTCCCAACATTTTGGTCATAATTTTTCATTTGGGAGAAACTCATCGAGACTCAATGGATCCCCGTGGAGTAATCGAGAAACTAAGAGCACCTCCTTGCTCAGCTCGACGAGCTGATCACAATGGTACCAATAACTTCCGGATTTGAGCACTTTTTTCTGGACCTATGGCCAGAAAACCGCGTTTCCCAACATTTTGGTCATAATTTTTCATTTGGGAGAAACTCATCGAGACTCAACGGATCTCCGTGGAGTAATCGAGAAACTAAGACCACCTCCTTGCTCAGCTCGACGAGCTGATCACAATGGTACCAATAACTTCCGGATTTGAGCACTTTTTTCCGGACCTATGGCCAGAAAACCGCGTTTCCCAACATTTTGGTCATAATTTTTCATTTGGGAGAAACTCATCGAGACTCAATGGATCCCCGTGGAGTAATCGGGAAACTAAGACCACCTCCTTGCTCGGCTCGACGAGCTGATCACAATGGTACCAATAACTTCCGGATTTGAGCACTTTTTTCCGGACCTATGGCCAGAAAACCGCGTTTCCCAACATTTTGGTCATAATTTTTCATTTGGGAGAAACTCATCGAGACTCAATGGATCCCCGTGGAGTAATCGGGAAACTAAGACCTCCTCCTTGCTCAGCTCGACGAGCTGATCACAGTGGTACCAATAACTTCCGGATTTGAGCACTTTTTTCCGGACCTATGGCCAGAAAACCGCGTTTCCCAACATTTTGGTCATAATTTTTCATTTGGGAGAAACTCATCGAGACTCAATGGATCCCCGTGGAGTAATCGGGAAACTAAAAGCACCCCCTTGCTCAGCTCGACGAGCTGATCACGATGGTACCAATAACTTCCGGATTTGAGCACTTTTTTCTGGACCTATGGCCAGAAAACCGCGTTTCCCAACATTTTGGTCATAATTTTTCATTTGGGAGAAACTCATCGAGACTCAACGGATCTCCGTGGAGTAATCGAGAAACTAAGACCACCTCCTTGCTCAGCTCGACGAGCTGATCACAATGGTACCAATAACTTCCGGATTTGAGCACTTTTTTCCGGACCTATGGCCAGAAAACCGCGTTTCCCAACATTTTGGTCATAATTTTTCATTTGGGAGAAACTCATCGACACTCAACGGATCTCCGTGGAGTAATCGAGAAACTAAGACCACCTCCTTGCTCAGCTCGACGAGCTGATCACGATGGTACCAATAACTTCCGGATTTGAGCACTTTTTTCTGGACCTATGGCCAGAAAACCGCGTTTCCCAACATTTTGGTCATAATTTTTCATTTGGGAGAAACTCATCGAGACTCAATGGATCCCCGTGGAGTAATCGGGAAACTAAAAGCACCTCCTTGCTCAGCTCGACGAGCTGATCACGATGGTACCAACAACTTCCGGATTTGAGCACTTTTTTCTGGACCTATGGCCAGAAAACCGCGTTTCCCAACATTTTGGTCATAATTTTTCATTTGGGAGAAACTCATCGAGACTCAATGGATCTCCGTGGAGCAATCGGGAAACTAAAAGCACCTCCTTGCTCAGCTCGACGAGCTGATCACAATGGTACCAATAACTTCCGGATTTGAGCACTTTTTTCTGGACCTATGGTAGGGACCGCCAAACGCGCGCCAAAAAGAGGCGACACTTTTTGATAGGAAATTTTGGTCTTTTTTTTAAAAGAAGGGCTATCTCTTTAGAAATGGGGTTTTATGGGCTAAATCCTTCGCCCAATAGGTAATTTCTAACGTACAATCGAATGGAAAAAACGGATTTCTTCAAAAGCTTCTTAAAACATGAGAAATGGAACCCTAAAATCGTTTTTTGGCCATAACTTTTTTGTTTGAGTTGGTTCCAGGCTGTTTTTTGCTGCTTTTTATAGCAAATAGTGTGTACTATTTATATATACAAAATAAGGAAAATCCGTTCTAGCTGAAAATTTGTATATCAGTTTGGAGTTGCTAAATTGGAGTGCAATCAAATAAGATATTTTTGAGAAAATAAGCTGTTTTCTTTTATCTGATAATTTTCTCCGCACTCTTTGCTATATAAAACAAAAAGAAAGAAGAAGAAAAAGTGTAGTATTTGAGAAGAAAACATGTTATAAAAATTGTTGAGTTTTCTCATTTTGTAAAAATAGCTCATGCTTCTTTATCTGGATTGGTTCCAGCGAGTTTTTTTGTGTTTTCGGTTGGTTATGATGTTTGCTACTTTCTGGCAAAAAATGAGCAAAATCTGTTCTAGCTGAATTTTTTACCAGGGCGTTTTATAAGTCGAATTTGCAAAATAAGCAATTTTTTGAAGAGTAAGCACGCGCCGTCGCTAATTATAATTTATTTTATGCGATTTTCTCGAAAATGCGTAACTCAATCTTTATAATTTTTACAGCATTCGCCTGGTCTCTCCATGGGGAGCATTTTGGTATATAAAGTCAAAAAAGCAAAAATTTTTGACACCGACGGGGATCGAACCCTAGTCGCTCGAACCCTAGTCGCCCAAGCGACCAAGCGGCTTGGGTCTAGAGAGCGCAACCAAAATTTCATTGGAAAAAAAAGTTCCGATGCGGCTCCTAAAAACGGGGATATCTCGTGATTGTGTGGGGCAATTTCCTTACTCTAAAAACAAAAGTTGCTTATTTCGATGAGATCTGTCGAATGGTACCAAAATCAATGCGCTACGGTGAAATCTAACTTTCACTTTGCGGTCCCTAACCTATGGCCAGAAAACCGCGTTTCCCAACATTTTGGTCGTAATTTTTTATTTGGGAGAAACTCATCGAGACTCAATGGATCTCCGTGGAGCAATCGGGAAACTAAAAGCACCTCCTTGCTCAGCTCGACGAGCTGATCACAATGGTACCAATAACTTCCGGATTTGAGCACTTTTTTCTGGACCTATGGCCAGAAAACCGCGTTTCCCAACATTTTGGTCATAATTTTTCATTTGGGAGAAACTCATCGAGACTCAATGGATCTCCGTGGAGTAATCGGGAAACTAAAAGCACCTCCTTGCTCAGCTCGACGAGCTGATCACGATGGTACCAACAACTTCCGGATTTGAGCACTTTGTTCTGGACCTATGGCCAGAAAACCGCGTTTCCCAACATTTTGGTCATAATTTTTCATTTGGGAGAAACTCATCGAGACTCAATGGATCTCCGTGGAGTAATCGAGAAACTAAAAGCGCCTCCTTGCTCAGCTCGACGAGCTGATCACGATGGTACCAATAACTTCCGGATTTGAGCACTTTTTTCTGGACCTATGGCCAGAAAACCGCGTTTCTCAATATTTTGGTCGTAATTTTTTATTTGGGAGAAACTCATCGAGACTCAATGGATCTCCGTGGAGCAATCGGGAAACTAAAAGCACCTCCTTGCTCAGCTCGACGAGCCGATCACAATGGTACCAACAACTTCCGGATTTGAGCACTTTTTTCTGGACGTATGGCCAGAAAACCGCGTTTCCCAACATTTTGGTCATAATTTTTCATTTGGGAGAAACTCATCGAGACTCAATGGATCTCCGTGGAGTAATCGGGAAACTAAAAGCACCTCCTTGCTCAGCTCGACGAGCTGATCACGATGGTACCAATAACTTCCGGATTTGAGCACTTTTTTCTGGACCTATGGCCAGAAAACCGCGTTTCCCAACATTTTGGTCATAATTTTTCATTTGGGAGAAACTCATCGAGACTCAATGGATCTCCGTGGAGTAATCGGGAAACTAAAAGCACCTCCTTGCTCAGCTCGACGAGCTGATCACGATGGTACCAACAACTTCCGGATTTGAGCACTTTGTTCTGGACCTATGGCCAGAAAACCGCGTTTCCCAACATTTTGGTCATAATTTTTCATTTGGGAGAAACTCATCGAGACTCAATGGATCTCCGTGGAGTAATCGAGAAACTAAAAGCGCCTCCTTGCTCAGCTCGACGAGCTGATCACGATGGTACCAATAACTTCCGGATTTGAGCACTTTTTTCTGGACCTATGGCCAGAAAACCGCGTTTCTCAATATTTTGGTCGTAATTTTTTATTTGGGAGAAACTCATCGAGACTCAATGGATCTCCGTGGAGCAATCGGGAAACTAAAAGCACCTCCTTGCTCAGCTCGACGAGCCGATCACAATGGTACCAACAACTTCCGGATTTGAGCACTTTTTTCTGGACGTATGGCCAGAAAACCGCGTTTCCCAACATTTTGGTCATAATTTTTCATTTGGGAGAAACTCATCGAGACTCAATGGATCTCCGTGGAGTAATCGGGAAACTAAAAGCACCTCCTTGCTCAGCTCGACGAGCTGATCACGATGGTACCAATAACTTCCGGATTTGAGCACTTTTTTCTGGACCTATGGCCAGAAAACCGCGTTTCCCAACATTTTGGTCATAATTTTTCATTTGGGAGAAACTCATCGAGACTCAATGGATCTCCGTGGAGTAATCGGGAAACTAAAAGCACCTCCTTGCTCAGCTCGACGAGCTGATCACGATGGTACCAACAACTTCCGGATTTGAGCACTTTGTTCTGGACCTATGGCCAGAAAACCGCGTTTCCCAACATTTTGGTCATAATTTTTCATTTGGGAGAAACTCATCGAGACTCAATGGATCTCCGTGGAGTAATCGAGAAACTAAAAGCGCCTCCTTGCTCAGCTCGACGAGCTGATCACGATGGTACCAATAACTTCCGGATTTGAGCACTTTTTTCTGGACCTATGGCCAGAAAACCGCGTTTCTCAATATTTTGGTCATAATTTTTTATTTGGGAGAAACTCATCGAGACTCAATGGATCTCCGTGGAGCAATCGGGAAACTAAAAGCACCTCCTTGCTCAGCTCGACGAGCTGATCACGATGGTACCAATAACTTCCGGATTTGAGCACTTTTTTCTGGACCTATGGCCAGAAAACCGCGTTTCTCAATATTTTGGTCGTAATTTTTTATTTGGGAGAAACTCATCGAGACTCAATGGATCTCCGTGGAGCAATCGGGAAACTAAAAGCACCTCCTTGCTCAGCTCGACGAGCCGATCACAATGGTACCAACAACTTCCGGATTTGAGCACTTTTTTCTGGACGTATGGCCAGAAAACCGCGTTTCCCAACATTTTGGTCATAATTTTTCATTTGGGAGAAACTCATCGAGACTCAATGGATCTCCGTGGAGTAATCGGGAAACTAAAAGCACCTCCTTGCTCAGCTCGACGAGCTGATCACGATGGTACCAATAACTTCCGGATTTGAGCACTTTTTTCTGGACCTATGGCCAGAAAACCGCGTTTCCCAACATTTTGGTCATAATTTTTCATTTGGGAGAAACTCATCGAGACTCAATGGATCTCCGTGGAGTAATCGGGAAACTAAAAGCACCTCCTTGCTCAGCTCGACGAGCTGATCACGATGGTACCAACAACTTCCGGATTTGAGCACTTTGTTCTGGACCTATGGCCAGAAAACCGCGTTTCCCAACATTTTGGTCATAATTTTTCATTTGGGAGAAACTCATCGAGACTCAATGGATCTCCGTGGAGTAATCGAGAAACTAAAAGCGCCTCCTTGCTCAGCTCGACGAGCTGATCACGATGGTACCAATAACTTCCGGATTTGAGCACTTTTTTCTGGACCTATGGCCAGAAAACCGCGTTTCTCAATATTTTGGTCGTAATTTTTTATTTGGGAGAAACTCATCGAGACTCAATGGATCTCCGTGGAGCAATCGGGAAACTAAAAGCACCTCCTTGCTCAGCTCGACGAGCCGATCACAATGGTACCAACAACTTCCGGATTTGAGCACTTTTTTCTGGACGTATGGCCAGAAAACCGCGTTTCCCAACATTTTGGTCATAATTTTTCATTTGGGAGAAACTCATCGAGACTCAATGGATCTCCGTGGAGTAATCGGGAAACTAAAAGCACCTCCTTGCTCAGCTCGACGAGCTGATCACGATGGTACCAACAACTTCCGGATTTGAGCACTTTGTTCTGGACCTATGGCCAGAAAACCGCGTTTCCCAACATTTTGGTCATAATTTTTCATTTGGGAGAAACTCATCGAGACTCAATGGATCTCCGTGGAGTAATCGAGAAACTAAAAGCGCCTCCTTGCTCAGCTCGACGAGCTGATCACGATGGTACCAATAACTTCCGGATTTGAGCACTTTTTTCTGGACCTATGGCCAGAAAACCGCGTTTCTCAATATTTTGGTCGTAATTTTTTATTTGGGAGAAACTCATCGAGACTCAATGGATCTCCGTGGAGCAATCGGGAAACTAAAAGCACCTCCTTGCTCAGCTCGACGAGCCGATCACAATGGTACCAACAACTTCCGGATTTGAGCACTTTTTTCTGGACGTATGGCCAGAAAACCGCGTTTCCCAACATTTTGGTCATAATTTTTCATTTGGGAGAAACTCATCGAGACTCAATGGATCTCCGTGGAGTAATCGGGAAACTAAAAGCACCTCCTTGCTCAGCTCGACGAGCTGATCACGATGGTACCAATAACTTCCGGATTTGAGCACGTTTTTCTGGACCTATGGCCAGAAAACCGCGTTTCTCAATATTTTGGTCGTAATTTTTTATTTGGGAGAAACTCATCGAGACTCAATGGATCTCCGTGGAGCAATCGGGAAACTAAAAGCACCTCCTTGCTCAGCTCGACGAGCCGATCACAATGGTACCAACAACTTCCGGATTCGAGCACTTTTTTCTGGACCTATGGCCAGAAAACCGCGTTTCCCAACATTTTGGTCATAATTTTTCATTTGGGAGAAACTCATCGAGACTCAATGGATCTCCGTGGAGTAATCGGGAAACTAAAAGCACCTCCTTGCTCAGCTCGACGAGCTGATCACGATGGTACCAATAACTTCCGGATTTGAGCACGTTTTTCTGGACCTATGGCCAGAAAACCGCGTTTCTCAATATTTTGGTCGTAATTTTTTATTTGGGAGAAACTCATCGAGACTCAATGGATCTCCGTGGAGCAATCGGGAAACTAAAAGCACCTCGTTGCTCAGCTCGACGAGCCGATCACAATGGTACCAACAACTTCCGGATTTGAGCACTTTTTTCTGGACGTATGGCCAGAAAACCGCGTTTCCCAACATTTTGGTCATAATTTTTCATTTGGGAGAAACTCATCGAGACTCAATGGATCTCCGTGGAGTAATCGGGAAACTAAAAGCACCTCCTTGCTCAGCTCGACGAGCTGATCACGATGGTACCAATAACTTCCGGATTTGAGCACGTTTTTCTGGACCTATGGCCAGAAAACCGCGTTTCTCAATATTTTGGTCGTAATTTTTTATTTGGGAGAAACTCATCGAGACTCAATGGATCTCCGTGGAGCAATCGGGAAACTAAAAGCACCTCCTTGCTCAGCTCGACGAGCCGATCACAATGGTACCAACAACTTCCGGATTCGAGCACTTTTTTCTGGACCTATGGCCAGAAAACCGCGTTTCCCAACATTTTGGTCATAATTTTTCATTTGGGAGAAACTCATCGAGACTCAATGGATCTCCGTGGAGTAATCGGGAAACTAAAAGCACCTCCTTGCTCAGCTCGACGAGCTGATCACGATGGTACCAATAACTTCCGGATTTGAGCACGTTTTTCTGGACCTATGGCCAGAAAACCGCGTTTCTCAATATTTTGGTCGTAATTTTTTATTTGGGAGAAACTCATCGAGACTCAATGGATCTCCGTGGAGCAATCGGGAAACTAAAAGCACCTCGTTGCTCAGCTCGACGAGCCGATCACAATGGTACCAACAACTTCCGGATTTGAGCACTTTTTTCTGGACGTATGGCCAGAAAACCGCGTTTCTCAATATTTTGGTCGTAATTTTTTATTTGGGAGAAACTCATCGAGACTCAATGGATCTCCGTGGAGCAATCGGGAAACTAAAAGCACCTCCTTGCTCAGCTCGACGAGCCGATCACAATGGTACCAACAACTTCCGGATTTGAGCACTTTTTTCTGGACCTATGGCCAGAAAACCGCGTTTCCCAACATTTTGGTCATAATTTTTCATTTGGGAGAAACTCATCGAGACTCAATGGATCTCCGTGGAGTAATCGGGAAACTAAAAGCACCTCCTTGCTCAGCTCGACGAGCTGATCACGATGGTACCAATAACTTCCGGATTTGAGCACTTTTTTCCGGACCTATGGCCAGAAAACCGCGTTTCCCAACATTTTGGTCATAATTTTTCATTTGGGAGAAACTCATCGAGACTCAATGGATCTCCGTGGAGTAATCGAGAAACTAAAAGCGCCTCCTTGCTCAGCTCGACGAGCTGATCACGATGGTACCAATAACTTCCGGATTTGAGCACTTTTTTCTGGACCTATGGCCAGAAAACCGCGTTTCTCAATATTTTGGTCGTAATTTTTTATTTGGGAGAAACTCATCGAGACTCAATGGATCTCCGTGGAGTAATCGGGAAACTAAAAGCACCTCCTTGCTCAGCTCGACGAGCTGATCACGATGGTACCAATAACTTCCGGATTTGAGCACGTTTTTCTGGACCTATGGCCAGAAAACCGCGTTTCCCAACATTTTGGTCGTAATTTTTTATTTGGGAGAAACTCATCGAGACTCAATGGATCTCCGTGGAGCAATCGGGAAACTAAAAGCACCTCCTTGCTCAGCTCGACGAGCCGATCACAATGGTACCAACAACTTCCGGATTTGAGCACTTTTTTCTGGACCTATGGCCAGAAAACCGCGTTTCCCAACATTTTGGTCATAATTTTTCATTTGGGAGAAACTCATCGAGACTCAATGGATCTCCGTGGAGTAATCGGGAAACTAAAAGCACCTCCTTGCTCAGCTCGACGAGCTGATCACGATGGTACCAATAACTTCCGGATTTGAGCACTTTGTTCTGGACCTATGGCCAGAAAACCGCGTTTCCCAACATTTTGGTCATAATTTTTCATTTGGGAGAAACTCATCGAGACTCAATGGATCTCCGTGGAGTAATCGAGAAACTAAAAGCGCCTCCTTGCTCAGCTCGACGAGCTGATCACGATGGTACCAATAACTTCCGGATTTGAGCACTTTTTTCTGGACGTATGGCCAGAAAACCGCGTTTCCCAACATTTTGGTCATAATTTTTCATTTGGGAGAAACTCATCGAGACTCAATGGATCTCCGTGGAGTAATCGGGAAACTAAAAGCACCTCCTTGCTCAGCTCGACGAGCTGATCACGATGGTACCAATAACTTCCGGATTTGAGCACGTTTTTCTGGACCTATGGCCAGAAAACCGCGTTTCTCAATATTTTGGTCGTAATTTTTTATTTGGGAGAAACTCATCGAGACTCAATGGATCTCCGTGGAGCAATCGGGAAACTAAAAGCACCTCCTTGCTCAGCTCGACGAGCCGATCACAATGGTACCAACAACTTCCGGATTTGAGCACTTTTTTCTGGACCTATGGCCAGAAAACCGCGTTTCCCAACATTTTGGTCATAATTTTTCATTTGGGAGAAACTCATCGAGACTCAATGGATCTCCGTGGAGTAATCGGGAAACTAAAAGCACCTCCTTGCTCAGCTCGACGAGCTGATCACGATGGTACCAATAACTTCCGGATTTGAGCACGTTTTTCTGGACCTATGGCCAGAAAACCGCGTTTCTCAATATTTTGGTCGTAATTTTTTATTTGGGAGAAACTCATCGAGACTCAATGGATCTCCGTGGAGCAATCGGGAAACTAAAAGCACCTCGTTGCTCAGCTCGACGAGCCGATCACAATGGTACCAACAACTTCCGGATTTGAGCACTTTTTTCTGGACGTATGGCCAGAAAACCGCGTTTCTCAATATTTTGGTCGTAATTTTTTATTTGGGAGAAACTCATCGAGACTCAATGGATCTCCGTGGAGCAATCGGGAAACTAAAAGCACCTCCTTGCTCAGCTCGACGAGCCGATCACAATGGTACCAACAACTTCCGGATTTGAGCACTTTTTTCTGGACCTATGGCCAGAAAACCGCGTTTCCCAACATTTTGGTCATAATTTTTCATTTGGGAGAAACTCATCGAGACTCAATGGATCTCCGTGGAGTAATCGGGAAACTAAAAGCACCTCCTTGCTCAGCTCGACGAGCTGATCACGATGGTACCAATAACTTCCGGATTTGAGCACGTTTTTCTGGACCTATGGCCAGAAAACCGCGTTTCTCAATATTTTGGTCGTAATTTTTTATTTGGGAGAAACTCATCGAGACTCAATGGATCTCCGTGGAGCAATCGGGAAACTAAAAGCACCTCGTTGCTCAGCTCGACGAGCCGATCACAATGGTACCAACAACTTCCGGATTTGAGCACTTTTTTCTGGACGTATGGCCAGAAAACCGCGTTTCCCAACATTTTGGTCATAATTTTTCATTTGGGAGAAACTCATCGAGACTCAATGGATCTCCGTGGAGTAATCGGGAAACTAAAAGCACCTCCTTGCTCAGCTCGACGAGCTGATCACGATGGTACCAACAACTTCCGGATTTGAGCACTTTTTTCTGGACCTATGGCCAGAAAACCGCGTTTCCCAACATTTTGGTCATAATTTTTCATTTGGGAGAAACTCATCGAGACTCAATGGATCTCCGTGGAGTAATCGGGAAACTAAAAGCACCTCCTTGCTCAGCTCGACGAGCTGATCACGATGGTACCAATAACTTCCGGATTTGAGCACTTTTTCTGGACCTATGGCCAGAAAACCGCGTTTCCCAACATTTTGGTCGTAATTTTTTATTTGGGAGAAACTCATAGAGACTCAATGGATCTCCGTGGAGCAATCGGGAAACTAAAAGCACCTCCTTGCTCAGCTCGACGAGCTGATCACGATGGTACCAATAACTTCCGGATTTGAGCACTTTTTCTGGACCTATGGCCAGAAAACCGCGTTTCCCAACATTTTGGTCGTAATTTTTTATTTGGGAGAAACTCATCGAGACTCAATGGATCCCCGTGGCGCAAAATGAAAACTAAGAGCACCTCCTTGCTCAGCTCGACGAGCTGATCACAATGGTACCAATAACTTCCGGATTTGAGCACTTTTTTCTGGACCTATGGCCAGAAAACCGCGTTTTCCAATATTTTGGTCATAATTTTTTATTTGGGAGAAACTCATCGAGACTCAATGGAGCTCCGTGGAGCAATCGGGAAACAAAGAGCACCTCCTTGCTCAGCTCGACAAGCCGATCACAATGGTACCAACAACTTCCGGATTTGAGCACTTTTTCTGGACGTATGGCCAGAAAACCGCGTTTCCCAACATTTTGGTCATAATTTTTCATTTGGGAGAAACTCATCGAGACTCAATGGATCTCCGTGGAGTAATCGGGAAACTAAAAGCACCTCCTTGCTCAGCTCGACGAGCTGATCACGATGGTACCAATAACTTCCGGATTTGAGCACGTTTTTCTGGACCTATGGCCAGAAAACCGCGTTTCTCAATATTTTGGTCGTAATTTTTTATTTGGGAGAAACTCATCGAGACTCAATGGATCTCCGTGGAGCAATCGGGAAACTAAAAGCACCTCCTTGCTCAGCTCGACGAGCCGATCACAATGGTACCAACAACTTCCGGATTTGAGCACTTTTTTCTGGACGTATGGCCAGAAAACCGCGTTTCCCAACATTTTGGTCATAATTTTTCATTTGGGAGAAACTCATCGAGACTCAATGGATCTCCGTGGAGTAATCGGGAAACTAAAAGCACCTCCTTGCTCAGCTCGACGAGCTGATCACGATGGTACCAACAACTTCCGGATTTGAGCACTTTTTTCTGGACCTATGGCCAGAAAACCGCGTTTCCCAACATTTTGGTCATAATTTTTCATTTGGGAGAAACTCATCGAGACTCAATGGATCTCCGTGGAGTAATCGGGAAACTAAGAGCACCTCCTTGCTCAGCTCGACGAGCTGATCACGATGGTACCAATAACTTCCGGATTTGAGCACTTTTTCTGGACCTATGGCCAGAAAACCGCGTTTCCCAACATTTTGGTCGTAATTTTTTATTTGGGAGAAACTCATCGAGACTCAATGGATCTCCGTGGAGCAATCGGGAAACTAAAAGCACCTCCTTGCTCAGCTCGACGAGCTGATCACGATGGTACCAATAACTTCCGGATTTGAGCACTTTTTCTGGACCTATGGCCAGAAAACCGCGTTTCCCAACATTTTGGTCGTAATTTTTTATTTGGGAGAAACTCATCGAGACTCAATGGATCTCCGTGGCGCAAAATGAAAACTAAGAGCACCTCCTTGCTCAGCTCGACGAGCTGATCACAATGGTACCAATAACTTCCGGATTTGAGCACTTTTTTCTGGACCTATGGCCAGAAAACCGCGTTTTCCAATATTTTGGTCATAATTTTTTATTTGGGAGAAACTCATCGAGACTCAATGGAGCTCCGTGGAGCAATCGGGAAACAAAGAGCACCTCCTTGCTCAGCTCGACGAGCTGATCACAATGGCACCAATAACTTCCGGACCTGGCTCAATTATTATGGCCACAAATTGCGCCAAAAAAACCTGGCTCAAAAAAACCTGGCTCAATTATTATGGCCACAAATTGCGCCAAAAAAACCTGGCTCAATTATTATGGCCACAAATTGCGCCAAAAAAACCTGGCTCAAAAAAACCTGGCTCAAATATTATGGCCACAAATTGCGCCAAAAAAACCTGGCTCAAAAAAACCTGGCTCAATTATTATGGCCACAAATTGCGCCAAAAAAACCTGGCTCAAAAAAACCTGGCTCAATTATTATGGCCACAAATTGCGCCAAAAAAACCTGGCTCAAAAAAACCTGGCTCAATTATTATGGCCACAAATTGCGCCAAAAAAACCTGGCTCTATTATTATGGCCACAAATTGCGCAAAAAAAACCTGGCTCAATTATTATGGCCACAAATTGCGCCAAAAAAACCTGGCTCAAAAAAACCTGGCTCAAATATTATGGCCACAAATTGCGCCAAAAAAACCTGGCTCAATTATTATGGCCACAAATTGCGCCAAAAAAACCTGGCTCAAAAAAACCTGGCTCAATTATTATGGCCACAAATTGCGCCAAAAAAACCTGGCTCAAAAAAACCTGGCTCAAATATTATGGCCACAAATTGCGCCAAAAAAACCTGGCTCAAAAAAACCTGGCTCAATTATTATGGCCACAAATTGCGCCAAAAAAACCTGGCTCAAAAAAACCTGGCTCAATTATTATGGCCACAAATTGCGCCAAAAAAACCTGGCTCAATTATTATGGCCACAAATCGCGCCAAAAAAACCTGGCTCAAAAAAACCTGGCTCAATTATTATTATGGCCACAAATTGCGCCAAAAAAACCTGGCTCAAAAAAAACCTGGCTCAAATATTATGGCCACAAATTGCGCCAAAAAAACCTGGCTCAATTATTATGGCCACAAATTGCGCCAAAAAAACCTGGCTCAAAAAAACCTGGCTCAATTATTATGGCCACAAATTGCGCCAAAAAAACCTGGCTCAAAAAAACCTGGCTCAATTATTTTGGCCACAAATTGCGCCAAAAAAACCTGGCTCAAAAAAACCTGGCTCAATTATTATGGCCACAAATTGCGCCAAAAAAACCTGGCTCAATTGTTATGGCCACAAATTGCGCAAAAAAAAACCTGGCTCAATTATTATGGCCACAAATTGCACCAAAAAAACCTGGCTCAAAAAAACCTGGCTCAATTATTATGGCCACAAATTGCGCCAAAAAAACCTGGCTCAAAAAAACCTGGCTCAATTATTATGGCCACAAATTGCACCAAAAAAACCTGGCTCAAAAAACCTGGCTCAATTATTATGGCCACAAATTGCGCCAAAAAAACCTGGCTCAATTATTATGGCCACAAATTGCGCCAAGAAAACCTGGCTCAATTATTACGGCCACAAATTGCGCCAAAAAAAACCTGGCTCTATTATTATGGCCACAAATTGCGCAAAAAAAAACCTGGCTCAATTATTATGGCCACAAATTGCGCCAAAAAAACCTGGCTCAAAAAAACCTGGCTCAAATATTATGGCCACAAATTGCGCCAAAAAAACCTGGCTCAATTATTATGGCCACAAATTGCGCCAAAAAAACCTGGCTCAAAAAAACCTGGCTCAATTATTATGGCCACAAATTGCGCCAAAAAAACCTGGCTCAATTATTATGGCCACAAATTGCACCAAAAAAACCTGGCTCAAAAAAACCTGGCTCAATTATTATGGCCACAAATTGCGCCAAAAAAACCTGGCTCAAAAAAACCTGGCTCAAATATTATGGCCACAAATTGCGCCAAAAAAACCTGGCTCAATTATTATGGCCACAAATTGCGCCAAGAAAACCTGGCTCAATTATTATGGCCACAAATTGCGCCAAAAAAACCTGGCTCAAAAAAACCTGGCTCAATTATTACGGCCACAAATTGCGCCAAAAAAACCTGGCTCTATTATTATGGCCACAAATTGCGCAAAAAAAACCTGGCTCAATTATTATGGCCACAAATTGCGCCAAAAAAACCTGGCTCAAAAAAACCTGGCTCAAATATTATGGCCACAAATTGCGCCAAAAAAACCTGGCTCAATTATTATGGCCACAAATTGCGCCAAAAAAACCTGGCTCAAAAAAACCTGGCTCTATTATTATGGCCACAAATTGCGCCAAAAAAACCTGGCTCAAAAAAACCTGGCTCAATTATTATGGCCACAAATTGCGCAAAAAAAAACCTGGCTCAATTATTATGGCCACAAATTGCACCAAAAAAACCTGGCTCAAAAAAACCTGGCTCAATTATTATGGCCACAAATTGCGCCAAAAAAACCTGGCTCAAAAAAACCTGGCTCAAATATTATGGCCACAAATTGCGCCAAAAAAACCTGGCTCAATTATTATGGCCACAAATTGCGCCAAAAAAACCTGGCTCAAAAAAGCCTGGCTCAAATATTACGGCCACAAATTGCGCCAAAAAAACCTGGCTCAAAAAAACCTGGCTCAATTATTATGGCCACAAATTGCGCAAAAAAAAACCTGGCTCAATTATTATGGCCACAAATTGCACCAAAAAAACCTGGCTCAATTATTATGGCCACAAATTGCGCCAAAAAAACCTGGCTCAAAAAAACCTGGCTCAAATATTACGGCCACAAATTGCGCCAAAAAAACCTGGCTCAAAAAAACTGGCTCAAATATTATGGCCACAAATTGCGCCAAAAAAACCTGGCTCAATTATTATGGCCACAAATTGCGCCAAAAAAACCTGGCTCAAAAAAACCTGGCTCAAATATTATGGCCACAAATTGCGCCAAAAAAACCTGGCTCAAATATTATGGCCACAAATTGCGCCAAAAAAACCTGGCTCAAATATTATGGCCACAAATTGCGCCAAAAAAACCTGGCTCAAAAAAACTGGCTCAAATATTATGGCCACAAATTGCGCCAAAAAAACCTGGCTCAAAAAAACTGGCTCAAATATTATGGCCACAAATTGCGCCAAAAAAACCTGGCTCAATTATTATGGCCGCAAATTGCGCCAAAAAAACCTGGCTCAAAAAAACCTGGCTCAATTATTATGGCCACAAATTGCGCCAAAAAAACCTGGCTCAAAAAAACCTGGCTCAATTATTATGGCCACAAATTGCGCCAAAAAAACCTGGCTCTATTATTATGGCCACAAATTGCGCAAAAAAAACCTGGCTCAATTATTATGGCCACAAATTGCGCCAAAAAAACCTGGCTCAAAAAAACCTGGCTCAAATATTATGGCCACAAATTGCGCCAAAAAAACCTGGCTCAATTATTATGGCCACAAATTGCGCCAAAAAAACCTGGATCAAAAAAACCTGGCTCAATTATTATGGCCACAAATTGCGCCAAAAAAACCTGGCTCAAAAAAACCTGGCTCAAATATTATGGCCACAAATTGCGCCAAAAAAACCTGGCTCAAAAAAACCTGGCTCAAATATTATGGCCACAAATTGCGCCAAAAAAACCTGGCTCAAAAAAACCTGGCTCAATTATTATGGCCACAAATTGCGCCAAGAAAACCTGGCTCAATTATTACGGCCACAAATTGCGCCAAAAAAACCTGGCTCTATTATTATGGCCACAAATTGCGCAAAAAAAACCTGGCTCAATTATTATGGCCACAAATTGCGCCAAAAAAACCTGGCTCAAAAAAACCTGGCTCAAATATTATGGCCACAAATTGCGCCAAAAAAACCTGGCTCAATTATTATGGCCACAAATTGCGCCAAAAAAACCTGGCTCAAAAAAACCTGGCTCAATTATTATGGCCACAAATTGCGCCAAAAAAACCTGGCTCAATTATTATGGCCACAAATTGCACCAAAAAAACCTGGCTCAAAAAAACCTGGCTCAATTATTATGGCCACAAATTGCGCCAAAAAAACCTGGCTCAAAAAAACCTGGCTCAAATATTATGGCCACAAATTGCGCCAAAAAAACCTGGCTCAATTATTATGGCCACAAATTGCGCCAAGAAAACCTGGCTCAATTATTATGGCCACAAATTGCGCCAAAAAAACCTGGCTCAAAAAAACCTGGCTCAATTATTACGGCCACAAATTGCGCCAAAAAAACCTGGCTCTATTATTATGGCCACAAATTGCGCAAAAAAAACCTGGCTCAATTATTATGGCCACAAATTGCGCCAAAAAAACCTGGCTCAAAAAAACCTGGCTCAAATATTATGGCCACAAATTGCGCCAAAAAAACCTGGCTCAATTATTATGGCCACAAATTGCGCCAAAAAAAACCTGGCTCAAAAAAACCTGGCTCTATTATTATGGCCACAAATTGCGCCAAAAAAACCTGGCTCAAAAAAACCTGGCTCAATTATTATGGCCACAAATTGCGCAAAAAAAAACCTGGCTCAATTATTATGGCCACAAATTGCACCAAAAAAACCTGGCTCAAAAAAACCTGGCTCAATTATTATGGCCACAAATTGCGCCAAAAAAACCTGGCTCAAAAAAACCTGGCTCAAATATTATGGCCACAAATTGCGCCAAAAAAACCTGGCTCAATTATTATGGCCACAAATTGCGCCAAAAAAACCTGGCTCAAAAAAGCCTGGCTCAAATATTACGGCCACAAATTGCGCCAAAAAAACCTGGCTCAAAAAAACCTGGCTCAATTATTATGGCCACAAATTGCGCAAAAAAAAACCTGGCTCAATTATTATGGCCACAAATTGCACCAAAAAAACCTGGCTCAATTATTATGGCCACAAATTGCGCCAAAAAAACCTGGCTCAAAAAAACCTGGCTCAAATATTACGGCCACAAATTGCGCCAAAAAAACCTGGCTCAAAAAAACTGGCTCAAATATTATGGCCACAAATTGCGCCAAAAAAACCTGGCTCAATTATTATGGCCACAAATTGCGCCAAAAAAACCTGGCTCAAAAAAACCTGGCTCAAATATTATGGCCACAAATTGCGCCAAAAAAACCTGGCTCAAATATTATGGCCACAAATTGCGCCAAAAAAACCTGGCTCAAATATTATGGCCACAAATTGCGCCAAAAAAACCTGGCTCAAAAAAACTGGCTCAAATATTATGGCCACAAATTGCGCCAAAAAAACCTGGCTCAAAAAAACTGGCTCAAATATTATGGCCACAAATTGCGCCAAAAAAACCTGGCTCAATTATTATGGCCGCAAATTGCGCCAAAAAAACCTGGCTCAAAAAAACCTGGCTCAATTATTATGGCCACAAATTGCGCCAAAAAAACCTGGCTCAAAAAAACCTGGCTCAATTATTATGGCCACAAATTGCGCCAAAAAAACCTGGCTCTATTATTATGGCCACAAATTGCGCAAAAAAAACCTGGCTCAATTATTATGGCCACAAATTGCGCCAAAAAAACCTGGCTCAAAAAAACCTGGCTCAAATATTATGGCCACAAATTGCGCCAAAAAAACCTGGCTCAATTATTATGGCCACAAATTGCGCCAAAAAAACCTGGATCAAAAAAACCTGGCTCAATTATTATGGCCACAAATTGCGCCAAAAAAACCTGGCTCAAAAAAACCTGGCTCAAATATTATGGCCACAAATTGCGCCAAAAAAACCTGGCTCAAAAAAACCTGGCTCAATTATTATGGCCACAAATTGCGCAAAAAAAAACCTGGCTCAATTATTATGGCCACAAATTGCACCAAAAAAACCTGGCTCAAAAAAACCTGGCTCAATTATTATGGCCACAAATTGCGCCAAAAAAACCTGGCTCAAAAAAACCTGGCTCAAATATTATGGCCACAAATTGCGCCAAAAAAACCTGGCTCAAAAAAACCTGGCTCAAATATTATGGCCACAAATTGCGCCAAAAAAACATGGCTCAATTATTATGGCCACAAATTGCGCCAAAAAAACCTGGCTCAAAAAAGCCTGGCTCAAATATTATGGCCACAAATTGCGCCAAAAAAACCTGGCTCAAAAAAACCTGGCTCAAATATTATGGCCACAAATTGCGCCAAAAAAACCTGGCTCAAAAAAACCTGGCTCAAATATTATGGCCACAAATTGCGCCAAAAAAACCTGGCTCAAAAAAACCTGGCTCAATTATTATGGCCACAAATTGCGCAAAAAAAAAACCTGGCTCAATTATTATGGCCACAAATTGCACCAAAAAAACCTGGCTCAATTATTATGGCCGCAAATTGCGCCAAAAAAACCTGGCTCAAAAAAACTGGCTCAAATATTATGGCCACAAATTGCGCCAAAAAAACCTGGCTCAATTATTATGGCCACAATTTGCGCCAAAAAAACCTGGCTCAATTATTATGGCCACAAATTGCGCCAAAAAAACCTGGCTCAAAAAAACCTGGCTCAATTATTATGGCCACAAATTGCGCCAAAAAAACCTGGCTCTATTATTATGGCCACAAATTGCGCAAAAAAAACCTGGCTCAATTATTATGGCCACAAATTGCGCCAAAAAAACCTGGCTCAAAAAAACCTGGCTCAAATATTATGGCCACAAATTGCGCCAAAAAAACCTGGCTCAATTATTATGGCCACAAATTGCACCAAAAAACCTGGCTCAAAAAAACCTGGCTCAATTATTATGGCCACAAATTGCGCCAAAAAAACCTGGCTCAAAAAAACCTGGCTCAAATATTATGGCCACAAATTGCGCCAAAAAAACATGGCTCAATTATTATGGCCACAAATTGCGCCAAAAAAACCTGGCTCAAAAAAGCCTGGCTCAATTATTATGGCCACAAATTGCACCAAAAAAACCTGGCTCAAAAAAACCTGGCTCAATTATTATGGCCACAAATTGCGCCAAAAAAACCTGGCTCAAAAAAACTGGCTCAAATATTATGGCCACAAATTGCGCCAAAAAAACCTGGCTCAAAAAAACTGGCTCAAATATTATGGCCACAAATTGCGCCAAAAAAACCTGGCTCAAATATTATGGCCACAAATTGCGCCAAAAAAACCTGGCTCAATTATTATGGCCGCAAATTGCGCCAAAAAAACCTGGCTCAAAAAAACTGGCTCAAATATTATGGCCACAAATTGCGCCAAAAAAACCTGGCTCAATTATTATGGCCACAAATTGCGCCAAAAAAACCTGGCTCAAAAAAACCTGGCTCAAATATTATGGCCACAAATTGCGCCAAAAAAACCTGGCTCAAAAAAACTGGCTCAAATATTATGGCCACAAATTGCGCCAAAAAAACCTGGCTCAAATATTATGGCCACAAATTGCGCAAAAAAAACCTGGCTCAATTATTATGGCCACAAATTGCGCGAAAAAAACCTGGCTCAAAAAAACCTGGCTCAAATATTATGGCCACAAATTGCGCCAAAAAAACCTGGCTCAATTATTATGGCCACAAATTGCGCAAAAAAAAACCTGGCTCAATTATTATGGCCACAAATTGCACCAAAAAAACCTGGCTCAAAAAAACCTGGCTCAATTATTATGGCCACAAATAGCGCCAAAAAAACCTGGCTCAAATATTATGGCCACAAATAGCGCCAAAAAAACCTGGCTCAAAAAAACCTGGCTCAAATATTATGGCCACAAATTGCGCCAAAAAAACCTGGCTCAATTATTATGGCCACAAATTGCGCCAAAAAAACCTGGCTCAAAAAAGCCTGGCTCAAATATTATGGCCACAAATTGCGCCAAAAAAACCTGGCTCAAAAAAACCTGGCTCAAATATTATGGCCACAAATTGCGCCAAAAAAACCTGGCTCAAAAAAACCTGGCTCAATTATTATGGCCACAAATTGCGCAAAAAAAAAACCTGGCTCAATTATTATGGCCACAAATTGCACCAAAAAAACCTGGCTCAAAAAAACCTGGCTCAATTATTATGGCCACAAATTGCGCCAAAAAAACCTGGCTCAAAAAAAACCTGGCTCAAATATTATGGCCACAAATTGCGCCAAAAAAACCTGGCTCAATTATTATGGCCGCAAATTGCGCCAAAAAAACCTGGCTCAAAAAAACTGGCTCAAATATTATGGCCACAAATTGCGCCAAAAAAACCTGGCTCAATTATTATGGCCACAAATTGCGCCAAAAAAACCTGGCTCAAAAAAACCTGGCTCAAATATTATGGCCACAAATTGCGCAAAAAAAAACTGGCTCAATTATTATGGCCACAAATTGCGCCAAAAAAACCTGGCTCAAAAAAACTGGCTCAAATATTATGGCCACAAATTGCGCCAAAAAAACCTGGCTCAATTATTATGGCCGCAAATTGCGCCAAAAAAACCTGGCTCAAAAAAACCTGGCTCAATTATTATGGCCACAAATTGCGCCAAAAAAACCTGGCTCAAAAAAACCTGGCTCAATTATTATGGCCACAAATTGCGCCAAAAAAACCTGGCTCTATTATTATGGCCACAAATTGCGCAAAAAAAAAACTGGCTCAATTATTATGGCCACAAATTGCGCCAAAAAAACCTGGCTCAAAAAAACCTGGCTCAAATATTATGGCCACAAATAGCGCCAAAAAAACCTGGCTCAAAAAAACCTGGCTCAAATATTATGGCCACAAATTGCGCCAAAAAAACCTGGCTCAATTATTATGGCCACAAATTGCGCCAAAAAAAACCTGGCTCAAAAAAGCCTGGCTCAAATATTATGGCCACAAATTGCGCCAAAAAAACCTGGCTCAAAAAAACCTGGCTCAAATATTATGGCCACAAATTGCGCCAAAAAAACCTGGCTCAAAAAAACCTGGCTCAATTATTATGGCCACAAATTGCGCAAAAAAAAACCTGGCTCAATTATTATGGCCACAAATTGCACCAAAAAAACCTGGCTCAAAAAAACCTGGCTCAATTATTATGGCCACAAATTGCGCCAAAAAAACCTGGCTCAAAAAAACCTGGCTCAAATATTATGGCCACAAATTGCGCCAAAAAAACCTGGCTCAAAAAAACTGGCTCAAATATTATGGCCACAAATTGCGCCAAAAAAACCTGGCTCAAATATTATGGCCACAAATTGCGCCAAAAAAACCTGGCTCAATTATTATGGCCGCAAATTGCGCCAAAAAAAACCTGGCTCAAAAAAAACTGGCTCAAATATTATGGCCACAAATTGCGCCAAAAAAACCTGGCTCAAAAAAACCTGGCTCAATTATTATGGCCACAAATTGCGCAAAAAAAAACCTGGCTCAATTATTATGGCCACAAATTGCACCAAAAAAACCTGGCTCAAAAAAACCTGGCTCAATTATTATGGCCACAAATTGCGCCAAAAAAACCTGGCTCAAAAAAACCTGGCTCAAATATTATGGCCACAAATTGCGCCAAAAAAACCTGGCTCAAAAAAACTGGCTCAAATATTATGGCCACAAATTGCGCCAAAAAAACCTGGCTCAATTATTATGGCCACAAATTGCGCCAAAAAAACCTGGCTCAAAAAAACCTGGCTCAAATATTATGGCCACAAATTGCGCCAAAAAAACCTGGCTCAAATATTATGGCCACAAATTGCGCCCTAAAAAACCTGGCTCAATTATTATGGCCGCAAATTGCGCCAAAAAAACCTGGCTCAAAAAAACTGGCTCAAATATTATGGCCACAAATTGCGCCAAAAAAACCTGGCTCAATTATTATGGCCACAAATTGCGCCAAAAAAACCTGGCTCAAAAAAACCTGGCTCAAATATTATGGCCACAAATTGCGCCAAAAAAACCTGGCTCAAAAAAACTGGCTCAAATATTATGGCCACAAATTGCGCCAAAAAAACCTGGCTCAATTATTATGGCCGCAAATTGCGCCAAAAAAACCTGGCTCAAAAAAACCTGGCTCAATTATTATGGCCACAAATTGCGCCAAAAAAACCTGGCTCAAAAAAACCTGGCTCAATTATTATGGCCACAAATTGCGCCAAAAAAACCTGGCTCTATTATTATGGCCACAAATTGCGCAAAAAAAAACTGGCTCAATTATTATGGCCACAAATTGCGCCAAAAAAACCTGGCTCAAAAAAACCTGGCTCATATATTATGGCCACAAATTGCGCCAAAAAAACCTGGCTCAATTATTATGGCCACAAATTGCGCCAAAAAAACCTGGCTCAAAAAAACCTGGCTCAATTATTATGGCCACAAATTGCGCCAAAAAAACCTGGCTCAAAAAAACCTGGCTCAAATATTATGGCCACAAATTGCGCCAAAAAAACCTGGCTCAATTATTATGGCCACAAATTGCGCCAAAAAAACCTGGCTCAAAAAAACCTGGCTCAATTATTATGGCCACAAATTGCGCCAAAAAAACCTGGCTCAAAAAAACCTGGCTCAATTATTTTGGCCACAAATTGCGCCAAAAAAACCTGGCTCAAAAAAACCTGGCTCAATTATTATGGCCACAAATTGCGCCAAAAAAACCTGGCTCAATTGTTATGGCCACAAATTGCGCAAAAAAAAACCTGGCTCAATTATTATGGCCACAAATTGCATCAAAAAACCTGGCTCAAAAAAACCTGGCTCAATTATTATGGCCACAAATTGCGCCAAAAAAACCTGGCTCAAAAAAACCTGGCTCAATTATTATGGCCACAAATTGCACCAAAAAAACCTGGCTCAAAAAAACCTGGCTCTATTATTATGGCCACAAATTGCGCCAAAAAAACCTGGCTCAATTATTATGGCCACAAATTGCGCCAAGAAAACCTGGCTCAATTATTACGGCCACAAATTACGCCAAAAAAACCTGGCTCTATTATTATGGCCACAAATTGCGCAAAAAAAACCTGGCTCAATTATTATGGCCACAAATTGCGCCAAAAAAACCTGGCTCAAAAAAACCTGGCTCAAATATTATGGCCACAAATTGCGCCAAAAAAACCTGGCTCAATTATTATGGCCACAAATTGCGCCAAAAAAACCTGGCTCAAAAAAACCTGGCTCAATTATTATGGCCACAAATTGCGCCAAAAAAACCTGGCTCATAAAAACCTGGCTCAATTATTATGGCCACAAATTGCGCCAAAAAAACCTGGCTCAATTATTATGGCCACAAATTGCACCAAAAAAACCTGGCTCAAAAAAACCTGGCTCAATTATTATGGCCACAAATTGCGCCAAAAAAACCTGGCTCAAAAAAACCTGGCTCAAATATTATGGCCACAAATTCCGCCAAAAAAACCTGGCTCAATTATTATGGCCACAAATTGCGCCAAGAAAACCTGGCTCAATTATTATGCCCACAAATTGCGCCAAAAAAACCTGGCTCAAAAAAACCTGGCTCAATTATTACGGCCACAAATTGCGCCAAAAAAACCTGGCTCTATTATTATGGCCACAAATTGCGCAAAAAAAACCTGGCTCAATTATTATGGCCACAAATTGCGCCAAAAAAACCTGGCTCAAAAAAACCTGGCTCAAATATTATGGCCACAAATTGCGCCAAAAAAACCTGGCTCAATTATTATGGCCACAAATTGCGCCAAAAAAACCTGGCTCAAAAAAACCTGGCTCAATTATTATGGCCACAAATTGCGCCAAAAAAACCTGGCTCAAAAAAACCTGGCTCAAATATTATGGCCACAAATTGCGCCAAAAAAACCTGGCTCAAAAAAACCTGGCTCAAATATTATGGCCACAAATTGCGCCAAAAAAACATGGCTCAATTATTATGGCCACAAATTGCGCCAAAAAAACCTGGCTCAAAAAAGCCTGGCTCAAATATTACGGCCACAAATTGCGCCAAAAAAACCTGGCTCAAAAAAACCTGGCTCAAATATTATGGCCACAAATTGCGCCAAAAAAACCTGGCTCAAAAAAACCTGGCTCAATTATTATGGCCACAAATTGCGCAAAAAAAAAACCTGGCTCAATTATTATGGCCACAAATTGCACCAAAAAAACCTGGCTCAAAAAAACCTGGCTCAATTATTATGGCCACAAATTGCGCCAAAAAAACCTGGCTCAAAAAAAACCTGGCTCAAATATTATGGCCACAAATTGCGCCAAAAAAACCTGGCTCAATTATTATGGCCGCAAATTGCGCCAAAAAAACCTGGCTCAAAAAAACTGGCTCAAATATTATGGCCACAAATTGCGCCAAAAAAACCTGGCTCAATTATTATGGCCACAAATTGCGCCAAAAAAACCTGGCTCAAAAAAACCTGGCTCAAATATTATGGCCACAAATTGCGCAAAAAAAAACTGGCTCAATTATTATGGCCACAAATTGCGCCAAAAAAACCTGGCTCAAAAAAACTGGCTCAAATATTATGGCCACAAATTGCGCCAAAAAAACCTGGCTCAATTATTATGGCCGCAAATTGCGCCAAAAAAACCTGGCTCAAAAAAACCTGGCTCAATTATTATGGCCACAAATTGCGCCAAAAAAACCTGGCTCAAAAAAACCTGGCTCAATTATTATGGCCACAAATTGCGCCAAAAAAACCTGGCTCTATTATTATGGCCACAAATTGCGCAAAAAAAAACTGGCTCAATTATTATGGCCACAAATTGCGCCAAAAAAACCTGGCTCAAAAAAACCTGGCTCATATACTATGGCCACAAATTGCGCCAAAAAAACCTGGCTCAATTATTATGGCCACAAATTGCGCCAAAAAAACCTGGCTCAAAAAAACCTGGCTCAATTATTATGGCCACAAATTGCGCCAAAAAAACCTGGCTCAAAAAAACCTGGCTCAAATATTATGGCCACAAATTGCGCCAAAAAAACCTGGCTCAATTATTATGGCCACAAATTGCGCCAAAAAAACCTGGCTCAAAAAAACCTGGCTCAATTATTATGGCCACAAATTGCGCCAAAAAAACCTGGCTCAAAAAAACCTGGCTCAATTATTTTGGCCACAAATTGCGCCAAAAAAACCTGGCTCAAAAAAACCTGGCTCAATTATTATGGCCACAAATTGCGCCAAAAAAACCTGGCTCAATTGTTATGGCCACAAATTGCGCAAAAAAAAACCTGGCTCAATTATTATGGCCACAAATTGCACCAAAAAACCTGGCTCAAAAAAACCTGGCTCAATTATTATGGCCACAAATTGCGCCAAAAAAACCTGGCTCAAAAAAACCTGGCTCAATTATTATGGCCACAAATTGCGCCAAAAAAACCTGGCTCAAAAAAACCTGGCTCAATTATTATGGCCACAAATTGCGCCAAAAAAACCTGGCTCAAAAAAACTGGCTCAAATATTATGGCCACAAATTGCGCCAAAAAAACCTGGCTCAAATATTATGGCCACAAATTGCGCCAAAAAAACCTGGCTCAATTATTATGGCCGCAAATTGCGCCAAAAAAACCTGGCTCAAAAAAACTGGCTCAAATATTATGGCCACAAATTGCGCCAAAAAAAGCTGGCTCAATTATTATGGCCACAAATTGCGCCAAAAAAACCTGGCTCAAAAAAACCTGGCTCAATTATTATGGCCACAAATTGCGCAAAAAAAAACCTGGCTCAATTATTATGGCCACAAATTGCACCAAAAAACCTGGCTCAAAAAAACCTGGCTCAAATATTATGGCCACAAATTGCGCCAAAAAAACCTGGCTCAAAAAAACTGGCTCAAATATTATGGCCACAAATTGCGCCAAAAAAACCTGGCTCAATTATTATGGCCACAAATTGCGCCAAAAAAACCTGGCTCAATTATTATGGCCACAAATTGCGCCAAAAAAACCTGGTTCAAAAAAGCCTGGCTCAAATATTATGGCCACAAATTGCGCCAAAAAAACCTGGCTCAAAAAAACCTGGCTCAATTATTATGGCCACAAATTGCGCAAAAAAAAACCTGGCTCAATTATTATGGCCACAAATTGCACCAAAAAAACCTGGCTCAAAAAAACCTGGCTCAATTATTATGGCCACAAATTGCGCCAAAAAAACCTGGCTCAAAAAAACCTGGCTCAAATATTATGGCCACAAATTGCGCCAAAAAAACCTGGCTCAAAAAAACTGGCTCAAATATTATGGCCACAAATTGCGCCAAAAAAACCTGGCTCAAATATTATGGCCACAAATTGCGCCAAAAAAACCTGGCTCAAAAAAGCCTGGCTCAAATATTATGGCCACAAATTGCGCCAAAAAAACCTGGCTCAATTATTCAAAGGGGGATTTTTGGATGGGGGATTTTTGGACGGGGGATTATTCAAAGGGGGATTTTTGGACGGGGGATTATTCAAAGGGGGATTTTTGGACGGGGGATTTTTGAAAGGGGGATTTTTGGACGGAGGATTATTCAAAGGGGGATTTTTGGACGGGGGATTATTCAAAGGGGGATTTTTGGATGGGGGATTTTTGGACGGAGGATTATTCAAAGGGGGATTTTTGGACGGGGGATTATTCAAAGGGGGATTTTTGGATGGGGGATTATTCAAAGGGGGATTTTTGGATGGGGGATTATTCAAAGGGGGATTATTGGACGGGGGATTATTCAAAGGGGGATTTTTGGATGGGGGATTTTTGGACGGGGGATTATTCAAAGGGGGATTTTTGGGCGGGGGATTATTCAAAGTGGGGATTTTTGGATGGGGGATTATTCAAAGGGGGATTTTTGGATGGGGGATTTTTGGACGGGGGATTATTCAAAGGGGGATTTTTGGGCGGGGGATTATTCAAAGTGGGGATTTTTGGATGGGGGATTATTCAAAGGGGGATTTTTGGATGGGGGATTTTTGGACGGGGGATTATTCAAAGGGGGATTTTTGGGCGGGGGATTATTCAAAGTGGGGATTTTTGGATGGGGGATTATTCAAAGGGGGATTTTTGGACGGGGGATTATTCAAAGGGGGATTTTTGAGCGGGGGATTATTCAAAGGGGGATTTTTGGATGGGGGATTATTCAAAGGGGGATTTTTGGGCGGGGGATTATTCAAAGTGGGGATTTTTGGATGGGGGATTATTCAAAGGGGGATTTTTGGACGGGGGATTATTCAAAGGGGGATTTTTGGACGGGGGATTATTCAAAGGGGGATTTTTGGATGGGGGATTTTTGGACGGGGGATTATTCAAAGTGGGGATTTTTGGATGGGGGATTATTCAAAGGGGGATTTTTGGACGGGGGATTATTCAAAGGGGGATTTTTGGACGGGGGATTATTCAAAGGGGGATTTTTGGATGGGGGATTTTTGGACGGGGGATTATTCAAAGGGGGATTTTTGGAAGGGGGATTATTCAAAGGGGGATTTTTGGATGGGGGATTTTTGGATGGGGGATTTTTGGACGGGGGATTATTCAAAGGGGGATTTTTGGACGGAGGATTATTCAAAGGGGGATTTTTGGAAGGGGGATTATTCAAAGGGGGATTTTTGGATGGGGGATTTTTGGATGGTGGATTTTTGGATGGGGGATTTTTGGAGGGGGGATTTTTGGACGGGGGATTTTTGGACGGAGGATTATTCAAAGGGGGATTTTTGGATGGGGGATTATTCAAAGGGGGATTTTTGGACGGGGGATTATTCAAAGGGGGATTTTTGGATGGGGGATTTTTGGACGGCGGATTATTCAAAGGGGGATTTTTGGATGGGGGATTATTCAAAGGGGGATTTTTGGATGGGGGATTTTTGGACGGGGGATTATTCAAAGGGGGATTTTTGGACGGGGGATTATTCAAAGGGGGATTTTTGGGCGGGGGATTATTCAAAGGGGGATTTTTGGATGGGGGATTATTCAAAGGGGGATTTTTGGACGGGGGATTATTCAATGGGGGATTTTTGGACGGGGGATTATTCAAAGGGGGATTTTTGGACGGGGGATTATTCAAAGGGGGATTTTTGGACGGGGGATTATTCAAAGGGGGATTTTTGGATGGGGGATTATTCAAAGGGGGATTTTTGGATGGGGGATTTTTGGACGGGGGATTATTCAAAGGGGGATTTTTGGATGGGGGATTTTTGGACGGCGGATTATTCAAAGGGGGATTTTTGGATGGGGGATTATTCAAAGGGGGATTTTTGGATGGGGGATTTTTGGACGGGGGATTATTCAAAGGGGGATTTTTGGATGGGGGATTTTTGGACGGCGGATTATTCAAAGGGGGATTTTTGGATGGGGGATTTTTGGACGGGGGATTATTCAAAGGGGGATTTCTGGACGGGGCATTATTTAAAGGGGGATTTTTGGATGGGGGATTTTTGGACGGGGGATTATTCAAAGGGGGATTTCTGGACGGGGGATTATTCAAAGGGGGATTTTTGGACGGGGGATTATTCAAAGGGGGATTTTTGGATGGGGGATTATTCAAAGGGGGATTTTTGGACGGGGGATTATTCAAAGGGGGATTTTTGGACGGGGGATTATTCAAAGGGGGATTTTTGGACGGGGGATTATTCAAAGGGGGATTTTTGGACGGGGGATTATTCAAAGGGGGATTTTTGGATGGGGGATTATTCAAAGGGGGATTTTTGGATGGGGGATTTTTGGACGGGGGATTATTCAAAGGGGGATTTTTGGGCGGGGGATTATTCAAAGGGGGATTTTTGGACGGGGGATTATTCAAAGGGGGATTTTTGGATGGGGGATTTTTGGACGGGGGATTATTCAAAGGGGGATTTTTGGGCGGGGGATTATTCAAAGGGGGATTTTTGGACGGGGGATTATTCAAAGGGGGATTTTTGGACGGGGGATTATTCAAAGGGGGATTTTTGGACGGGGGATTATTCAAAGGGGGATTTTTGGATGGGGGATTATTCAAAGGGGGATTTTTGGACGGGGGATTATTCAAAGGGGGATTTTTGGACGGGGGATTATTCAAAGGGGGATTTTTGGACGGGGGATTATTCAAAGGGGGATTTTTGGATGGGGGATTTTTGGACGGGGGATTATTCAAAGGGGGATTTTTGGGCGGGGGATTATTCAAAGGGGGATTTTTGGACGGGGGATTATTCAAAGGGGGATTTTTGGACGGGGGATTATTCAAAGGGGGATTTTTGGACGGGGGATTATTCAAAGGGGGATTTTTGGACGGGGGATTATTCAAAGGGGGATTTTTGGATGGGGGATTTTTGGACGGGGGATTATTCAAAGGGGGATTTTTGGGCGGGGGATTATTCAAAGTGGGGATTTTTGGATGGGGGATTATTCAAAGGGGGATTTTTGGACGGGGGATTATTCAAAGGGGGATTTTTGGACGGGGGATTATTCAAAGGGGGATTT
>CAXIWN010000043.1:0-19086 GCA_964036215.1 Oscheius sp. DF5033 | reverse complement strand
TTTGGCGATTTGGATTTTTGGCGATTTGGATTTTTGGCGATTTGGTTTTTTGGCGATTTGGATTTTTGGCGATTTGGATTTTTGGCGATTTGGATTTTTGGCGATTTGGATTTTTGGCGATTTGGATTTTTGGCGATTTGGATTTTTGGCGATTTGGATTTTTGGCGATTTGGATTTTTGGCGATTTGGATTTTTGGCGATCGCCAATTTTGGCGATTTGGATTTTTGGCGATTTGGATTTTTGGCGATTTGGATTTTTGGCGATTTGGATTTTTGG
This sequence comes from Oscheius sp. DF5033, assembly GCA_964036215.1. NCBI lineage: Eukaryota > Metazoa > Nematoda > Chromadorea > Rhabditida > Rhabditidae > Oscheius > Oscheius sp. DF5033. Next base: position 18,809 of record CAXIWN010000043.1, on the reverse strand, counting down.
CGATCGCCAATTTTGGCGATTTGGATTTTTGGCGATTTGGATTTTTGGTGATTTGGTTTTTTGGCGATTTGGATTTTTGGCGATTTGGACTTTTGGCGATTTGGATTTCTGGCGATTTGGATTTTTGGCGATCGCCAATTTTGGCGATTTGGATTTTTGGCGATTTGGATTTTTGGTGATTTGGTTTTTTGGCGATTTGGATTTTTGGCGATTTGGATTTTTGGCGATTTGGATTTCTGGCGATTTGGATTTTTGGCGATCGCCAATTTTGGCGATTTGGATTTTTGGCGATTTGGATTTTTGGCGATTTGGATTTTTGGCGATTTGGATTTTTGGCGATTTGGATTTTTGGCGATTTGGATTTTTGGTGATTTGGATTTTTGGCGATTTGGATTTTTGGCGATTTGGATTTTTGGCGATTTGATTTTTGGCGATTTGGATTTTTGGCGATTTGGACTTTTGGCGATTTGGATTTTTGGCGATTTGGATTTTTGGCGATCGCCAATTTTGGCGATTTGGATTTTTGGCGATTTGGATTTTTGGCGATTTGGATTTTTGGCGATTTGGATTTTTGGCGATTTGGATTTTTGGCGATCGCCAATTTTGGCGATTTGGATTTTTGGCGATCGCCAATTTTGGCGATTTGGATTTTTGGCGATTTGGATTTTTGGCGATTTGATTTTTGGCGATTTGGATTTTTGGCGATTTGGACTTTTGGCGATTTGGATTTTTGGCGATTTGGATTTTTGGCGATCGCCAATTTTGGCGATTTGGATTTTTGGCGATTTGGATTTTTGGCGATTTGGATTTTTGGCGATTTGGATTTTTGGCGATCGCCAATTTTGGCGATTTGGATTTTTGGCGATCGCCAATTTTGGCGATTTGGATTTTTGGCGATTTGGATTTTTGGCGATCGCCAATTTTGGCGATTTGGATTTTTGGCGATTTGGATTTTTGGCGATTTGGATTTTTGGCGATTTGATTTTTGGCGATTTGGATTTTTGGCGATCGCCAATTTTGGCGATTTGGATTTTTGGCGATTTGGATTTTTGGCGATTTGGACTTTTGGCGATTTGGATTTTTGGCGATTTGGATTTTTGGCGATTTGGATTTTTGGCGATTTGGATTTTTGGCGATTTGGATTTTTGGCGATCGCCAATTTTGTCGATTTGGATTTTTGGCGATTTGGATTTTTGGCGATTTGGATTTTTGGCGATTTGGATTTTTGGCGATTTGGATTTTTGGCGATCGCCAATTTTGTCGATTTGGATTTTTGGCGATTTGGATTTTTGGCGATTTGGATTTTTGGCGATTTGGATTTTTGGCGATCGCCAATTTTGGCGATTTGGATTTTTGGCGATTTGGATTTTTGGCGATTTGGATTTTTGGCGATTTGGATTTTTGGCGATTTGGATTTTTGGCGATTTGATTTTTGGCGATTTGGATTTTTGGCGATTTGGATTTTTGGCGATTTGGATTTCTGGCGATTTGGATTTCTGGCGATTTGGATTTTTGGCGATTTGGATTTTTGGCGATTTGGATTTCTGGCGATTTGGATTTTTGGCGATTTGATTTTTGGCGATTTGGATTTTTGGCGATTTGGATTTTTGGCGATTTGGATTTTTGGCGATTTGGATTTCTGGCGATTTGGATTTTTGGCGATTTGGTTTTTTGGCGATTTGGATTTTTGGCGATTTGGACTTTTGGCGATTTGGATTTTTGGCGATTTGGATTTTTGGCGATTTGGATTTTTGGCGATTTGGATTTTTGGCGATTTGGATTTTTGGCGATTTGGATTTTTGGCGATTTGGATTTTTGGCGATTTGGATTTTTGGCGATTTGGATTTTTGGCGATTTGGATTTTTGGCGATTTGGATTTTTGGCGATTTGGATTTTTGGCGATTTGGATTTTTGGCGATTTGGATTTTTGGCGATCGCCAATTTTGGCGATTTGGATTTTTGGCGATTTGGATTTTTGGCGATTTGGATTTTTGGCGATTTGGATTTTTGGCGATTTGGATTTTTGGCGATTTGATTTTTGGCGATTTGGATTTTTGGCGATTTGGATTTTTGGCGATTTGGATTTCTGGCGATTTGGATTTCTGGCGATTTGGATTTTTGGCGATTTGGATTTTTGGCGATTTGGATTTCTGGCGATTTGGATTTTTGGCGATTTGGATTTTTGGCGATTTGATTTTTGGCGATTTGGATTTTTGGCGATTTGGATTTTTGGCGATTTGGATTTTTGGCGATTTGGATTTCTGGCGATTTGGATTTTTGGCGATTTGGTTTTTTGGCGATTTGGATTTTTGGCGATTTGGACTTTTGGCGATTTGGATTTTTGGCGATTTGGATTTTTGGCGATCGCCAATTTTGGCGATTTGGATTTTTGGCGATTTGGATTTTTGGCGATTTGGATTTTTGGCGATTTGGATTTTTGGCGATTTGGATTTTTGGCGATTTGGATTTTTGGCGATTTGGATTTTTGGCGATTTGGATTTTTGGCGATTTGGATTTTTGGCGATTTGGATTTTTGGCGATTTGGATTTTTGGCGATTTGGATTTTTGGCGATTTGCATTTTTGGTGATTTGGATTTTTGGCGATTTGGATTTTTGGCGATTTGGATTTTTGGCGATCGCCAATTTTGGCGATTTGGATTTTTGGCGATTTGGATTTTTGGCGATCGCCAATTTTGGCGATTTGGATTTTTGGCGATTTGGATTTTTGGTGATTTGGTTTTTTGGCGATTTGGATTTTTGGCGATTTGGATTTTTGGCGATCGCCAATTTTGGCGATTTGGATTTTTGGCGATTTGGATTTTTGGCGATTTGGATTTTTGGCGATTTGGATTTTTGGTGATTTGGATTTTTGGCGATTTGGTTTTTTGGCGATTTGGATTTTTGGCGATTTGGATTTTTGGCGATTTGGATTTTTGGCGATTTGGATTTTTGGCGATTTGGATTTTTGGCGATTTGGTTTTTTGGCGATTTGGATTTTTGGCGATTTGGATTTTTGGCGATTTGGATTTTTGGCGATTTGGATTTTTGGCGATCGCCAATTTTGGCGATTTGGATTTTTGGCGATTTGGATTTTTGGCGATTTGGATTTTTGGCGATCGCCAATTTTGGCGATTTGGACTTTTGGCGATTTGGATTTTTGGCGATTTGGATTTTTGGCGATTTGGATTTTTGGTGATTTGGTTTTTTGGCGATTTGGATTTTTGGCGATTTGGATTTTTGGCGATTTGGATTTTTGGCGATTTGGATTTTTGGTGATTTGGATTTTTGGCGATTTGGATTTTTGGCGATTTGGATTTTTGGCGATTTGATTTTTGGCGATTTGGATTTTTGGCGATTTGGACTTTTGGCGATTTGGATTTTTGGCGATTTGGATTTTTGGCGATCGCCAATTTTGGCGATTTGGATTTTTGGCGATTTGGATTTTTGGCGATTTGGATTTTTGGCGATTTGGATTTTTGGCGATTTGGATTTTTGGCGATCGCCAATTTTGGCGATTTGGATTTTTGGCGATCGCCAATTTTGGCGATTTGGATTTTTGGCGATTTGGATTTTTGGCGATCGCCAATTTTGGCGATTTTAATTTTTGGCGATTTGGATTTTTGGCGATTTGGATTTTTGGCGATTTGATTTTTGGCGATTTGGATTTTTGGCGATTTGGACTTTTGGCGATTTGGATTTTTGGCGATTTGGATTTTTGGCGATCGCCAATTTTGGCGATTTGGATTTTTGGCGATTTGGATTTTTGGCGATTTGGATTTTTGGCGATTTGGATTTTTGGCGATCGCCAATTTTGGCGATTTGGATTTTTGGCGATCGCCAATTTTGGCGATTTGGATTTTTGGCGATTTGGATTTTTGGCGATCGCCAATTTTGGCGATTTGGATTTTTGGCGATTTGGATTTTTGGCGATTTGGATTTTTGGCGATTTGATTTTTGGCGATTTGGATTTTTGGCGATCGCCAATTTTGGCGATTTGGATTTTTGGCGATTTGGATTTTTGGCGATTTGGACTTTTGGCGATTTGGATTTTTGGCGATTTGGATTTTTGGCGATTTGGATTTTTGGCGATTTGGATTTTTGGCGATTTGGATTTTTGGCGATTTGGATTTTTGGCGATCGCCAATTTTGTCGATTTGGATTTTTGGCGATTTGGATTTTTGGCGATTTGGATTTTTGGCGATTTGGATTTTTGGCGATTTGGATTTTTGGCGATCGCCAATTTTGTCGATTTGGATTTTTGGCGATTTGGATTTTTGGCGATTTGGATTTTTGGCGATTTGGATTTTTGGCGATCGCCAATTTTGGCGATTTGGATTTTTGGCGATTTGGATTTTTGGCGATTTGGATTTTTGGCGATTTGGATTTTTGGCGATTTGGATTTTTGGCGATTTGATTTTTGGCGATTTGGATTTTTGGCGATTTGGATTTTTGGCGATTTGGATTTCTGGCGATTTGGATTTCTGGCGATTTGGATTTTTGGCGATTTGGATTTTTGGCGATTTGGATTTCTGGCGATTTGGATTTTTGGCGATTTGATTTTTGGCGATTTGGATTTTTGGCGATTTGGATTTTTGGCGATTTGGATTTTTGGCGATTTGGATTTCTGGCGATTTGGATTTTTGGCGATTTGGTTTTTTGGCGATTTGGATTTTTGGCGATTTGGACTTTTGGCGATTTGGATTTTTGGCGATTTGGATTTTTGGCGATTTGGATTTTTGGCGATTTGGATTTTTGGCGATTTGGATTTTTGGCGATTTGGATTTTTGGCGATTTGGATTTTTGGCGATTTGGATTTTTGGCGATTTGGATTTTTGGCGATTTGGATTTTTGGCGATTTGGATTTTTGGCGATTTGGATTTTTGGCGATTTGGATTTTTGGCGATTTGGATTTTTGGCGATCGCCAATTTTGGCGATTTGGATTTTTGGCGATTTGGATTTTTGGCGATTTGGATTTTTGGCGATTTGGATTTTTGGCGATTTGGATTTTTGGCGATTTGATTTTTGGCGATTTGGATTTTTGGCGATTTGGATTTTTGGCGATTTGGATTTCTGGCGATTTGGATTTCTGGCGATTTGGATTTTTGGCGATTTGGATTTTTGGCGATTTGATTTTTGGCGATTTGGATTTTTGGCGATTTGGATTTTTGGCGATTTGGATTTTTGGCGATTTGGATTTCTGGCGATTTGGATTTTTGGCGATTTGGTTTTTTGGCGATTTGGATTTTTGGCGATTTGGACTTTTGGCGATTTGGATTTTTGGCGATTTGGATTTTTGGCGATCGCCAATTTTGGCGATTTGGATTTTTGGCGATTTGGATTTTTGGCGATTTGGATTTCTGGCGATTTGGATTTTTGGCGATTTGGATTTTTGGCGATTTGATTTTTGGCGATTTGGATTTTTGGCGATTTGGATTTTTGGCGATTTGGATTTTTGGCGATTTGGATTTCTGGCGATTTGGATTTTTGGCGATTTGGTTTTTTGGCGATTTGGATTTTTGGCGATTTGGACTTTTGGCGATTTGGATTTTTGGCGATTTGGATTTTTGGCGATCGCCAATTTTGGCGATTTGGATTTTTGGCGATTTGGATTTTTGGCGATCGCCAATTTTGGCGATTTGGATTTTTGGCGATTTGGATTTTTGGTGATTTGGTTTTTTGGCGATTTGGATTTTTGGCGATTTGGATTTTTGGCGATCGCCAATTTTGGCGATTTGGATTTTTGGCGATTTGGATTTTTGGCGATTTGGATTTTTGGCGATTTGGATTTTTGGTGATTTGGATTTTTGGCGATTTGGTTTTTTGGCGATTTGGATTTTTGGCGATTTGGATTTTTGGCGATTTGGATTTTTGGCGATTTGGATTTTTGGCGATTTGGATTTTTGGCGATTTGGTTTTTTGGCGATTTGGATTTTTGGCGATTTGGATTTTTGGCGATTTGGATTTTTGGCGATTTGGATTTTTGGCGATCGCCAATTTTGGCGATTTGGATTTTTGGCGATTTGGATTTTTGGCGATTTGGATTTTTGGCGATCGCCAATTTTGGCGATTTGGACTTTTGGCGATTTGGATTTTTGGCGATTTGGATTTTTGGCGATTTGGATTTTTGGTGATTTGGTTTTTTGGCGATTTGGATTTTTGGCGATTTGGATTTTTGGCGATTTGGATTTTTGGCGATTTGGATTTTTGGCGATTTGGATTTTTGGCGATTTGGATTTTTGGCGATTTGGATTTTTGGCGATTTGGATTTTTGGCGATTTGGATTTTTGGCGATTTGGATTTTTGGCGATTTGGATTTCTGGCGATTTGGATTTTTGGCGATCGCCAATTTTGGCGATTTGGATTTTTGGCGATTTGGATTTTTGGCGATCGCCAATTTTGGCGATTTGGACTTTTGGCGATTTGGATTTTTGGCGATTTGGATTTTTGGCGATTTGGATTTTTGGTGATTTGGTTTTTTGGCGATTTGGATTTTTGGCGATTTGGATTTTTGGCGATTTGGATTTTTGGCGATTTGGATTTTTGGCGATTTGGATTTTTGGCGATTTGGATTTTTGGCGATTTGGATTTTTGGCGATTTGGATTTTTGGCGATTTGGATTTTTGGCGATTTGGATTTTTGGCGATTTGGATTTCTGGCGATTTGGATTTTTGGCGATCGCCAATTTTGGCGATTTGGATTTTTGGCGATTTGGATTTTTGGCGATTTGGATTTTTGGCGATTTGGATTTTTGGCGATTTGGATTTTTGGCGATTTGGATTTTTGGTGATTTGGATTTTTGGCGATTTGGATTTTTGGCGATTTGGATTTTTGGCGATCGCCAATTTTGGCGATTTGGATTTTTGGCGATTTGGATTTTTGGCGATCGCCAATTTTGGCGATTTGGATTTTTGGTGATTTGGTTTTTTGGCGATTTGGATTTTTGGCGATTTGGATTTTTGGCGATCGCCAATTTTGGCGATTTGGATTTTTGGCGATTTGGATTTTTGGTGATTTGGATTTTTGGCGATTTGGTTTTTTGGCGATTTGGATTTTTGGCGATTTGGATTTTTGGCGATTTGGATTTTTGGCGATTTGGATTTTTGGCGATTTGGATTTTTGGCGATTTGGATTTTTGGCGATTTGGATTTTTGGCGATTTGGATTTTTGGCGATTTGGATTTTTGGCGATTTGGATTTCTGGCGATTTGGATTTTTGGCGATCGCCAATTTTGGCGATTTGGATTTTTGGCGATTTGGATTTTTGGCGATTTGGATTTTTGGCGATTTGGATTTTTGGCGATTTGGATTTTTGGCGATTTGGATTTTTGGTGATTTGGATTTTTGGCGATTTGGATTTCTGGCGATTTGGATTTTTGGCGATTTGGATTTTTGGCGATTTGGATTTTTGGCGATTTGGATTTTTGGCGATTTGGATTTTTGGCGATTTGGATTTTTGGCGATTTGGATTTTTGGCGATTTGGATTTTTGGCGATTTGGATTTTTGGCGATTTGGATTTTTGGCGATCGCCAATTTTGGCGATTTGGATTTTTGGTGATTTGGTTTTTTGGCGATTTGGATTTTTGGCGATTTGGATTTTTGGCGATTTGGATTTTTGGCGATCGCCAATTTTGGCGATTTGGATTTTTGGTGATTTGGTTTTTTGGCGATTTGGATTTTTGGCGATTTGGATTTTTGGCGATTTGGATTTTTGGCGATTTGGATTTTTGGCGATTTGGATTTTTGGCGATTTGGATTTTTGGCGATTTGGATTTTTGGCGATTTGGATTTCTGGCGATTTGGATTTTTGGCGATCGCCAATTTTGGCGATTTGGATTTTTGGCGATCGCCAATTTTGGCGATTTGGATTTTTGGCGATTTGGATTTTTGGCGATTTGGATTTTTGGCGATTTGGATTTTTGGCGATTTGGATTTTTGGCGATTTGGATTTTCGGTGATTTGGATTTTTGGCGATTTGGATTTTTGGCGATCGCCAATTTTGGCGATTTGGATTTTTGGCGATCGCCAATTTTGGCGATTTGGATTTTTGGTGATTTGGTTTTTTGGCGATTTGGATTTTTGGCGATTTGGATTTTTGGCGATCGCCAATTTTGGCGATTTGGATTTTTGGCGATTTGGATTTTTGGCGATTTGGATTTTTGGCGATTTGGATTTTTGGCGATTTGGATTTTTGGCGATTTGGATTTTTGGCGATTTGGATTTTTGGCGATTTGGATTTTTGGCGATTTGGATTTTTGGCGATTTGGATTTTTGGCGATTTGGATTTTTGGCGATTTGGATTTTTGGCGATTTGGATTTTTGGCGATTTGGATTTTTGGCGATTTGGATTTTTGGCGATTTGGATTTTTGGCGATTTGGATTTTTGGCGATTTGGATTTTTGGCGATTTGGATTTTTGGCGATTTGGATTTTTGGCGATTTGGATTTTTATCGATTTGGATTTTTGGCGATTTGGATTTTTGGCGATTTGGATTTTTGGCGATTTGGATTTTTGGCGATTTGGATTTTTGGCGATTTGGATTTTTGGCGATTTGGATTTTTGGCGATTTGGATTTTTGGCGATTTGGATTTTTGGCGATTTGGATTTTTGGCGATTTGGATTTTTGGCGATTTGGATTTTTGGCGATTTGGATTTTTGGCGATTTGGATTTTTATCGATTTGGATTTTTGGCGATTTGGATTTTTGGCGATTTGGATTTTTGGCGATTTGGATTTTTGGCGATTTGGATTTTTGGTGATTTGGATTTTTGGCGATTTGGATTTTTGGCGATTTGGATTTTTGGCGATTTGGATTTTTGGCGATTTGGATTTTTGGCGATTTGGATTTTTGGCGATTTGGATTTTTGGCGATTTGGATTTTTGGCGATTTGGATTTTTGGCGATTTGGATTTTTGGCGATTTGGATTTTTGGCGATTTGGATTTTTGGCGATTTGGATTTTTGGCGATTTGGATTTTTGGCGATTTGGATTTTTGGCGATTTGGATTTTTGGCGATTTGATTTTTGGCGATTTGGATTTTTGGCGATTTGGATTTTTGGCGATTTGGATTTTTGGCGATTTGATTTTTGGCGATTTGGATTTTTGGCGATTTGGATTTTTGGCGATTTGGATTTTTGGCGATTTGGACTTTTGGCGATTTGGATTTTTGGCGATTTGGATTTTTGGCGATTTGGATTTTTGGCGATTTGGATTTTTGGCGATTTGGATTTTTGGCGATTTGGATTTTTGGCGATTTGGATTTTTGGCGATCGCCAATTTTGGCAATTTGGATTTTTGGCGATTTGGATTTTTGGCGATTTGGATTTTTGGCGATTTGGATTTTTGGCGATCGCCAATTTTGGCGATTTGGATTTTTGGCGATTTGGATTTTTGGCGATTGGGATTTTTGGCGATTTGGATTTTTGGCGATTTGGATTTTTGGCGATTTGGATTTTTGGCGATTTGGATTTTTGGCGATTTGGATTTTTGGCGATTTGGATTTTTGGCGGTTTGGATTTTTGGCGATTTGGATTTTTGGCGATTTGGATTTTTGGCGATTTGGATTTTTGGCGATTTGGATTTTTGGCGATTTGGATTTTTGGCGATCGCCAATTTTGGCGATTTGGATTTTTGGCGATTTGGATTTTTGGCGATTTGGATTTTTGGCGATCGCCAATTTTGGCGATTTGGACTTTTGGCGATTTGGATTTTTGGCGATTTGGATTTTTGGCGATTTGGATTTTTGGTGATTTGGTTTTTTGGCGATTTGGATTTTTGGCGATTTGGATTTTTGGCGATTTGGATTTTTGGCGATTTGGATTTTTGGCGATTTGGATTTTTGGCGATTTGGATTTTTGGCGATTTGGATTTTTGGCGATTTGGATTTTTGGCGATTTGGATTTTTGGCGATTTGGATTTTTGGCGATTTGGATTTCTGGCGATTTGGATTTTTGGCGATCGCCAATTTTGGCGATTTGGATTTTTGGCGATTTGGATTTTTGGCGATTTGGATTTTTGGCGATTTGGATTTTTGGCGATTTGGATTTTTGGCGATTTGGATTTTTGGTGATTTGGATTTTTGGCGATTTGGATTTTTGGCGATTTGGATTTTTGGCGATCGCCAATTTTGGCGATTTGGATTTTTGGCGATTTGGATTTTTGGCGATCGCCAATTTTGGCGATTTGGATTTTTGGTGATTTGGTTTTTTGGCGATTTGGATTTTTGGCGATTTGGATTTTTGGCGATCGCCAATTTTGGCGATTTGGATTTTTGGCGATTTGGATTTTTGGTGATTTGGATTTTTGGCGATTTGGTTTTTTGGCGATTTGGATTTTTGGCGATTTGGATTTTTGGCGATTTGGATTTTTGGCGATTTGGATTTTTGGCGATTTGGATTTTTGGCGATTTGGATTTTTGGCGATTTGGATTTTTGGCGATTTGGATTTTTGGCGATTTGGATTTTTGGCGATTTGGATTTCTGGCGATTTGGATTTTTGGCGATCGCCAATTTTGGCGATTTGGATTTTTGGCGATTTGGATTTTTGGCGATTTGGATTTTTGGCGATTTGGATTTTTGGCGATTTGGATTTTTGGCGATTTGGATTTTTGGTGATTTGGATTTTTGGCGATTTGGATTTCTGGCGATTTGGATTTTTGGCGATTTGGATTTTTGGCGATTTGGATTTTTGGCGATTTGGATTTTTGGCGATTTGGATTTTTGGCGATTTGGATTTTTGGCGATTTGGATTTTTGGCGATTTGGATTTTTGGCGATTTGGATTTTTGGCGATTTGGATTTTTGGCGATCGCCAATTTTGGCGATTTGGATTTTTGGTGATTTGGTTTTTTGGCGATTTGGATTTTTGGCGATTTGGATTTTTGGCGATTTGGATTTTTGGCGATCGCCAATTTTGGCGATTTGGATTTTTGGTGATTTGGTTTTTTGGCGATTTGGATTTTTGGCGATTTGGATTTTTGGCGATTTGGATTTTTGGCGATTTGGATTTTTGGCGATTTGGATTTTTGGCGATTTGGATTTTTGGCGATTTGGATTTTTGGCGATTTGGATTTCTGGCGATTTGGATTTTTGGCGATCGCCAATTTTGGCGATTTGGATTTTTGGCGATCGCCAATTTTGGCGATTTGGATTTTTGGCGATTTGGATTTTTGGCGATTTGGATTTTTGGCGATTTGGATTTTTGGCGATTTGGATTTTTGGCGATTTGGATTTTCGGTGATTTGGATTTTTGGCGATTTGGATTTTTGGCGATCGCCAATTTTGGCGATTTGGATTTTTGGCGATCGCCAATTTTGGCGATTTGGATTTTTGGTGATTTGGTTTTTTGGCGATTTGGATTTTTGGCGATTTGGATTTTTGGCGATCGCCAATTTTGGCGATTTGGATTTTTGGCGATTTGGATTTTTGGCGATTTGGATTTTTGGCGATTTGGATTTTTGGCGATTTGGATTTTTGGCGATTTGGATTTTTGGCGATTTGGATTTTTGGCGATTTGGATTTTTGGCGATTTGGATTTTTGGCGATTTGGATTTTTGGCGATTTGGATTTTTGGCGATTTGGATTTTTGGCGATTTGGATTTTTGGCGATTTGGATTTTTGGCGATTTGGATTTTTGGCGATTTGGATTTTTGGCGATTTGGATTTTTGGCGATTTGGATTTTTGGCGATTTGGATTTTTGGCGATTTGGATTTTTGGCGATTTGGATTTTTATCGATTTGGATTTTTGGCGATTTGGATTTTTGGCGATTTGGATTTTTGGCGATTTGGATTTTTGGCGATTTGGATTTTTGGCGATTTGGATTTTTGGCGATTTGGATTTTTGGCGATTTGGATTTTTGGCGATTTGGATTTTTGGCGATTTGGATTTTTGGCGATTTGGATTTTTGGCGATTTGGATTTTTGGCGATTTGGATTTTTGGCGATTTGGATTTTTATCGATTTGGATTTTTGGCGATTTGGATTTTTGGCGATTTGGATTTTTGGCGATTTGGATTTTTGGCGATTTGGATTTTTGGTGATTTGGATTTTTGGCGATTTGGATTTTTGGCGATTTGGATTTTTGGCGATTTGGATTTTTGGCGATTTGGATTTTTGGCGATTTGGATTTTTGGCGATTTGGATTTTTGGCGATTTGGATTTTTGGCGATTTGGATTTTTGGCGATTTGGATTTTTGGCGATTTGGATTTTTGGCGATTTGGATTTTTGGCGATTTGGATTTTTGGCGATTTGGATTTTTGGCGATTTGGATTTTTGGCGATTTGGATTTTTGGCGATCGCCAATTTTGGCGATTTGGATTTTTGGCGATTTGGATTTTTGGCGATTTGGATTTTTGGCGATTTGGATTTTTGGTGATTTGGATTTTTGGCGATTTGGATTTCTGGCGATTTGGATTTTTGGCGATTTGGATTTTTGGCGATTTGGATTTTTGGCGATTTGGATTTTTGGCGATTTGGATTTTTGGCGATTTGGATTTTTGGCGATTTGGATTTTTGGCGATTTGGATTTTTGGCGATTTGGATTTTTGGCGATTTGGATTTTTGGCGATCGCCAATTTTGGCGATTTGGATTTTTGGTGATTTGGTTTTTTGGCGATTTGGATTTTTGGCGATTTGGATTTTTGGCGATTTGGATTTTTGGCGATCGCCAATTTTGGCGATTTGGATTTTTGGTGATTTGGTTTTTTGGCGATTTGGATTTTTGGCGATTTGGATTTTTGGCGATTTGGATTTTTGGCGATTTGGATTTTTGGCGATTTGGATTTTTGGCGATTTGGATTTTTGGCGATTTGGATTTTTGGCGATTTGGATTTCTGGCGATTTGGATTTTTGGCGATCGCCAATTTTGGCGATTTGGATTTTTGGCGATCGCCAATTTTGGCGATTTGGATTTTTGGCGATTTGGATTTTTGGCGATTTGGATTTTTGGCGATTTGGATTTTTGGCGATTTGGATTTTTGGCGATTTGGATTTTCGGTGATTTGGATTTTTGGCGATTTGGATTTTTGGCGATCGCCAATTTTGGCGATTTGGATTTTTGGCGATCGCCAATTTTGGCGATTTGGATTTTTGGTGATTTGGTTTTTTGGCGATTTGGATTTTTGGCGATTTGGATTTTTGGCGATCGCCAATTTTGGCGATTTGGATTTTTGGCGATTTGGATTTTTGGCGATTTGGATTTTTGGCGATTTGGATTTTTGGCGATTTGGATTTTTGGCGATTTGGATTTTTGGCGATTTGGATTTTTGGCGATTTGGATTTTTGGCGATTTGGATTTTTGGCGATTTGGATTTTTGGCGATTTGGATTTTTGGCGATTTGGATTTTTGGCGATTTGGATTTTTGGCGATTTGGATTTTTGGCGATTTGGATTTTTGGCGATTTGGATTTTTGGCGATTTGGATTTTTGGCGATTTGGATTTTTGGCGATTTGGATTTTTGGCGATTTGGATTTTTGGCGATTTGGATTTTTATCGATTTGGATTTTTGGCGATTTGGATTTTTGGCGATTTGGATTTTTGGCGATTTGGATTTTTGGCGATTTGGATTTTTGGCGATTTGGATTTTTGGCGATTTGGATTTTTGGCGATTTGGATTTTTGGCGATTTGGATTTTTGGCGATTTGGATTTTTGGCGATTTGGATTTTTGGCGATTTGGATTTTTGGCGATTTGGATTTTTGGCGATTTGGATTTTTATCGATTTGGATTTTTGGCGATTTGGATTTTTGGCGATTTGGATTTTTGGCGATTTGGATTTTTGGCGATTTGGATTTTTGGTGATTTGGATTTTTGGCGATTTGGATTTTTGGCGATTTGGATTTTTGGCGATTTGGATTTTTGGCGATTTGGATTTTTGGCGATTTGGATTTTTGGCGATTTGGATTTTTGGCGATTTGGATTTTTGGCGATTTGGATTTTTGGCGATTTGGATTTTTGGCGATTTGGATTTTTGGCGATTTGGATTTTTGGCGATTTGGATTTTTGGCGATTTGGATTTTTGGCGATTTGGATTTTTGGCGATTTGGATTTTTGGCGATTTGGATTTTTGGCGATTTGGATTTTTGGCGATTTGGATTTTTGGCGATTTGGATTTTTGGTGATTTGGATTTTTGGCGATTTGGATTTTTGGCGATTTGGATTTTTGGCGATTTGGATTTTTGGCGATTTGATTTTTGGCGATTTGGATTTTTGGCGATTTGGATTTTTGGCGATTTGGATTTTTGGCGATTTGGACTTTTGGCGATTTGGATTTTTGGCGATTTGGATTTTTGGCGATTTGGATTTTTGGCGATTTGGATTTTTGGCGATTTGGATTTTTGGCGATTTGGATTTTTGGCGATTTGGATTTTTGGCGATCGCCAATTTTGGCAATTTGGATTTTTGGCGATTTGGATTTTTGGCGATTTGGATTTTTGGCGATTTGGATTTTTGGCGATCGCCAATTTTGGCGATTTGGATTTTTGGCGATTTGGATTTTTGGCGATTGGGATTTTTGGCGATTTGGATTTTTGGCGATTTGGATTTTTGGCGATTTGGATTTTTGGCGATTTGGATTTTTGGCGATTTGGATTTTTGGCGATTTGGATTTTTGGCGGTTTGGATTTTTGGCGATTTGGATTTTTGGCGATTTGGATTTTTGGCGATTTGGATTTTTGGCGATTTGGATTTTTGGCGATTTGGATTTTTGGCGATTTGGATTTTTGGCGATTTGGATTTTTGGCGATTTGGATTTTTGGCGATTTGATTTTTGGCGATTTGGATTTTTGGCGATTTGGATTTTTGGCGATTAGGATTTTTGGCGATTTGATTTTTGGCGATTTGGATTTTTGGCGATTTGGATTTTTGGCGATTTGATTTTTGGCGATTTGGATTTTTGGCGATTTGGATTTTTGGCGATCGCCAATTTTGTCGATTTGGATTTTTGGCGATTTGGATTTTTGTCGATTTGGATTTTTGGCGATTTGGATTTTTGGCGATTTGGTTTTTTGGCGATTTGATTTTTGGCGATTTGGATTTTTGGCGATTTGGGTTTTTGGCGATTTGGTTTTTTGGCGATTTGGATTTTTGGTGATTTGGATTTTTGGCGATTTGGATTTTTGGCGATTTGGATTTTTGGCGATTTGGATTTTTGGCGATTTGGATTTTTGGCGATTTGGATTTTTGGCGATTTGGATTTTTGGCGATCGCCAATTTTGGCGATTTGGATTTTTGGCGATTTGGATTTTTGGCGATTTGGATTTTTGGCGATTTGGATTTTTGGCGATTTGGATTTTTGGCGATTTGGATTTTTGGCGATTTGGATTTTTGGCGATTTGATTTTTGGCGATTTGGATTTTTGGCGATTTGGATTTTTGGCGATTTGATTTTTGGCGATTTGGATTTTTGGCGATTTGGATTTTTGGCGATTTGGATTTTTGGCGATCGCCAATTTTGTCGATTTGGATTTTTGGCGATTTGGATTTTTGGCGATTTGGATTTTTGGCGATTTGGATTTTTGGCGATTTGGATTTTTGGCGATTTGGATTTTTGGCGATTTGGATTTTTGGCGATTTGGATTTTTGGCGATTTGGATTTTTGGCGATTTGGATTTTTGGCGATTTGGATTTTTGGCGATCGCCAATTTTGGCGATTTGGATTTTTGGCGATTTGGATTTTTGGCGATTTGGATTTTTGGCGATTTGGATTTTTGGCGATTTGGATTTTTGGCGATTTGGATTTTTGGCGATTTGGATTTTTGGCGATTTGATTTTTGGCGATTTGGATTTTTGGCGATTTGGATTTTTGGCGATTTGATTTTTGGCGATTTGGATTTTTGGCGATTTGGATTTTTGGCGATTTGGATTTTTGGCGATCGCCAATTTTGTCGATTTGGATTTTTGGCGATTTGGATTTTTGGCGATTTGGATTTTTGGCGATTTGGATTTTTGGCGATTTGGATTTTTGGCGATTTGATTTTTGGCGATTTGGATTTTTGGTGATTTGGATTTTTGGCGATTTGGATTTTTGGCGATTTGGATTTTTGGCGATTTGGATTTTTGGCGATTTGGATTTTTGGCGATTTGGATTTTTGGCGATTTGGATTTTTGGCGAATTGGATTTTTGGCGATTTGGATTTTTGGCGATCGCCAATTTTGTCGATTTGGATTTTTGGCGATTTGGATTTTTGGCGATTTGGATTTTTGGCGATTTGGATTTTTGGCGATTTGGTTTTTTGGCGATTTGATTTTTGGCGATTTGGATTTTTGGCGATTTGGATTTTTGGCGATTTGGTTTTTTGGCGATTTGGATTTTTGGTGATTTGGATTTTTGGCGATTTGGATTTTTGGCGATTTGGATTTTTGGCGATTTGGATTTTTGGCGATTTGGATTTTTGGCGATTTGGATTTTTGGCGATTTGGATTTTTGGCGATTTGGATTTTTGGCGATTTGGATTTTTGGCGATTTGGATTTTTGGCGATTTGGATTTTTGGCGATTTGGATTTTTGGCGATTTGGATTTTTGGCGATTTGAATTTTTGGCGATTTGGATTTTTGGCGATCGCCAATTTTGGCAATTTGGATTTTTGGCGATTTGGATTTTTGGCGATTTGGATTTTTGGCGATTTGGATTTTTGGCGATCGCCAATTTTGGCGATTTGGATTTTTGGCGATTTGGATTTTTGGCGATTTGGATTTTTGGCGATTTGGATTTTTGGCGATTTGGATTTTTGGCGATTTGGATTTTTGGCGATTTGGATTTTTGGCGATTTGATTTTTGGCGATTTGGATTTTTGGCGATTTGGATTTTTGGCGATTTGGATTTTTGGCGATCGCCAATTTTGGCGATTTGGATTTTTGGCGATTTGGATTTTTGGCGATTTGATTTTTGGCGATTTGGATTTTTGGCAATTTGGATTTTTGGCGATTTGATTTTTGGCGATTTGGATTTTTGGCGATTTGATTTTTGGCGATTTGGATTTTTGGCGATTTGGATTTTTGGCGATTTGGATTTTTGGCGATTTGGATTTTTGGCGATTTGGATTTTTGGCGATCGCCAATTTTGGCGATTTGGATTTTTGGCGATTTGGATTTTTGGCGATTTGGATTTTTGGCGATTTGGATTTTTGGCGATTTGGATTTTTGGCGATTTGGATTTTTGGCGATTTGGATTTTTGGCGATTTGATTTTTGGCGATTTGGATTTTTGGCGATTTGGACTTTTGGCGATTTGGATTTTTGGCGATTTGGATTTTTGGCGATTTGGATTTTTGGCGATCGCCAATTTTGGCGATTTGGATTTTTGGCGATTTGGATTTTTGGCGATTTGGATTTTTGGCGATTTGGATTTTTGGCGATCGCCAATTTTGGCGATTTGGACTTTTGGCGATTTGGATTTTTGGCGATTTGATTTTTGGCGATTTGGATTTTTGGCGATTTGGACTTTTGGCGATTTGGATTTTTGGCGATTTGGATTTTTGGCGATCGCCAATTTTGGCGATTTGGATTTTTGGCGATTTGGATTTTTGGCGATTTGGACTTTTGGCGATTTGGATTTTTGGCGATTTGGATTTTTGGCGATCGCCAATTTTGGCGATTTGGATTTTTGGCGATTTGGATTTTTGGCGATTTGGATTTTTGGCGATCGCCAATTTTGGCGATTTGGACTTTTGGCGATTTGGATTTTTGGCGATTTGGATTTTTGGCGATTTGGATTTTTGGCGATTTGATTTTTGGCGATTTGGATTTTTGGCGATTTGGACTTTTGGCGATTTGGATTTTTGGCGATTTGGATTTTTGGCGATCGCCAATTTTGGCGATTTGGATTTTTGGCGATTTGGATTTTTGGCGATTTGGATTTTTGGCGATTTGGATTTTTGGCGATTTGGACTTTTGGCGATTTGGATTTTTGGCGATTTGGATTTTTGGCGATTTGGATTTTTGGCGATTTGGATTTTTGGCGATTTGATTTTTGGCGATTTGGATTTTTGGCGATTTGGATTTTTGGCGATTTGGATTTTTGGCGATCGCCAATTTTGGCGATTTGGATTTTTGGCGATTTGGATTTTTGGCGATTTGGATTTTTGGCGATTTGGATTTTTGGCGATCGCCAATTTTGGCGATTTGGACTTTTGGCGATTTGGATTTTTGGCGATTTGATTTTTGGCGATTTGGATTTTTGGCGATTTGGACTTTTGGCGATTTGGATTTTTGGCGATTTGGATTTTTGGCGATCGCCAATTTTGGCGATTTGGATTTTTGGCGATTTGGATTTTTGGCGATTTGGACTTTTGGCGATTTGGATTTTTGGCGATTTGGATTTTTGGCGATCGCCAATTTTGGCGATTTGGATTTTTGGCGATTTGGATTTTTGGCGATTTGGATTTTTGGCGATCGCCAATTTTGGCGATTTGGACTTTTGGCGATTTGCATTTTAGGCGATTTGGATTTTTGGCGATTTGGATTTTTGGCGATTTGATTTTTGGCGATTTGGATTTTTGGCGATTTGGACTTTTGGCGATTTGGATTTTTGGCGATTTGGATTTTTGGCGATCGCCAATTTTGGCGATTTGGATTTTTGGCGATTTGGATTTTTGGCGATTTGGATTTTTGGCGATTTGGATTTTTGGCGATTTGGATTTTTGGCGATTTGGATTTTTGGCGATTTGGATTTTTGGCGATCGCCAATTTTGGCGATTTGGATTTTTGGCGATTTGGATTTTTGGCGATCGCCAATTTTGGCGATTTGGATTTTTGGCGATTTGGATTTTTGGCGATTTGGATTTTTGGCGATTTGATTTTTGGCGATTTGGATTTTTGG
>CAXIWN010000042.1:0-40812 GCA_964036215.1 Oscheius sp. DF5033 | reverse complement strand
GAAAAATAAATCGAGGATCTTGTCTGCCACAGGGGAACTCCGACAAGGTCAGTCAAGTGGAGTGCAAGGATTCCGCCGTTTAAATTAATTACTGTGGCGGGCAAGCGGTCAATTTTTAGAATTTTACGGAAAAATAAATCGAGGATCTTGTCTGCCACAGGGGAACTCCGACAAGGTCAGTCAAGTGGATTGCAAGGATTCCGCCGTTTAAATTAATTGATGTGGCGGGCAAGCGGTCAATTTTTAGAATATTGCGGAAAAATAAATCGAGGTTCTTGCCTGCCACAGGGGAACTCCGACAAGGTCAGTCAAGTGGAGTGCAAGGATTCCGCCGTTTAAATTAATTACTGTGGCGGGCAAGCGGTCAATTTTTAGAATTTTACGGAAAAATAAATCGAGGTTCTTGCCTGCCACAGGGGAACTCCGACAAGGTCAGTCAAGTGGAGTGCAAGGATTCCGCCGTTTAAATTAATTGATGTGGCGGGCAAGCGGTCAATTTTTAGAATATTGCGGAAAAATAAATCGAGGTTCTTGCCTGCCACAGGGGAACTCCGACAAGGTCAGTCAAGTGGAGTGCAAGGATTCCGCCGTTTAAATTAATTACTGTGGCGGGCAAGCGGTCAATTTTTAGAATTTTACGGAAAAATAAATCGAGGATCTTGTCTGCCACAGGGGAACTCCGACAAGGTCAGTCAAGTGGATTGCAAGGATTCCGCCGTGCGGTCAATTTTTAGAATTTTACGGAAAAATAAATCGAGGATCTTGTCTGCCACAGGGGAACTCCGACAAGGTCAGTCAAGTGGATTGCAAGGATTCCGCCGTTTAAATTAATTGATGTGGCGGGCAAGCGGTCAATTTTTAGAATATTGCGGAAAAATAAATCGAGGTTCTTGCCTGCCACAGGGGAACTCCGACAAGGTCAGTCAAGTGGAGTGCAAGGATTCCGCCGTTTAAATTAATTACTGTGGCGGGCAAGCGGTCAATTTTTAGAATTTTACGGAAAAATAAATCGAGGTTCTTGCCTGCCACAGGGGAACTCCGACAAGGTCAGTCAAGTGGAGTGCAAGGATTCCGCCGTTTAAATTAATTGATGTGGCGGGCAAGCGGTCAATTTTTAGAATATTGCGGAAAAATAAATCGAGGTTCTTGCCTGCCACAGGGGAACTCCGACAAGGTCAGTCAAGTGGAGTGCAAGGATTCCGCCGTTTAAATTAATTACTGTGGCGGGCAAGCGGTCAATTTTTAGAATATTGCGGAAAAATAAATCGAGGTTCTTGCCTGCCACAGGGGAACTCCGACAAGGTCAGTCAAGTGGAGTGCAAGGATTCCGCCGTTTAAATTAATTACTGTGGCGGGCAAGCGGTCAATTTTTAGAATTTTACGGAAAAATAAATCGAGGATCTTGCCTGCCACAGGGGAACTCCGACAAGGTCAGTCAAGTGGAGTGCAAGGATTCCGCCGTTTAAATTAATTCCTGTGGCGGGCAAGCGGTCAATTTTTAGTTTTGTAGGGAAAAATAAATCGAGGATCTTGTCTGCCACAGGGGAACTCCGACAAGGTCAGTCAAGTGGATTGCAAGGATTCCGCCGTTTAAATTAATTACGGCGGCGGGCAAGCGGTCAATTTTTAGAATTTTACGGAAAAATAAATCGAGGATCTTGTCTGCCACAGGGGAACTCCGACAAGGTCAGTCAAGTGGAGTGCAAGGATTCCGCCGTTTAAATAAATTCCTGTGGCGGGCAAGCGGTCAATTTTTAGAATTTTACGGAAAAATAAATCGAGGATCTTGTCTGCCACAGGGGAACTCCGACAAGGTCAGTCAAGTGGAGTGGGGTGGTAGGAAAAATGCACGCGTGCATTTTTCCACCCTCCTGCGGATTTATGCTAATGCGCGTGCATTTTTCCACCTGTCTGCGGATTTATGCTAATTCTCGCGTGCATTTTTCCACCCTCCTGCGGATTTATGCTAATGCGCGTGCATTTTTCCACCTCTCTGCGGGTATTTTTCTAATTCACTGATAAACTGAATAATCTTTGTTTTTTTTTTGCTTTATTTGAGAACGAACGAAATTATTGTCACATTGTATGGTGTTAGACTTCTGGAGCGGGAGGCGCCGGCTCGTCGTTGAAGGATTGGAAAAGGGCCTTTGTGACTCTGGAAGCGTAGTCGGCGGTTGTTGTGCGTTCAATTTGGCTAAGCAGGTATACGCCATCTAAAATATTTGTGTGGAAATGTAGTTTTATTTTTTTCTCTCACCTGGACCAATTCTGCGGACAAACTTTTGGAAGCTCTCTGATTTTGCTTTGCTCGGCTGTTTTATGATATCTGTCGTGGCCCACATTTGACAATAAGGGGAACAGATGAGGCATAACAGGTAGATGAAGTAGATTATGTTGACGATAGTCAATGGCACCAAATAAAGCCTGGAAACAAATGAAACGGCAGTTCAACGAGCTTACCAAACTGTGGTTGCTATCCGCTCGTACCATACGTTGAGACCAAGAGTGCAGTTCATTTGAATGGGGCGAGTGTTGCCTAAACTACGATAGCTGGTGTTGCACCACACTTCCAACGGGAAGTAATAATCGTAGTCGCTGCCCAAAAAGATATGGCCCAAAGCCTGTAATCGTAATGAATACAAAAAGCTCAGTTTACTTACCATAAAGGCCCACCATGACCAAACTTGGTTGGAGATCAAATGATTCAAATATATAATTTCAGAAATTCCAGCAGCGATATAGAGCAACTGGATGAATATTCTTGACCAAATCAGCCTGCTGCTAAAAATAAAGTTAATGTTGTTGACAGTAGCGAGCTTACTTCATATTTCTGAACAGGCTTTTATATGTTGAGCACAGCTCTTCGAGATCCGAGTTTTCCGGATTGATTTTCACTCCATATTCTCTCACAACCATTACGAACCATGCTTCGATTGAACCTAGAAAAATTAAGAAGTTAATTTTGCGAAGATAGATCAGTTTACCAGCTCTTCTGACCAGAATAATCCAGAATAATTGGATGAATAGAAGAATAGCAAAGAAGGTAAGGAGGTTGGACAAGATATATGGATAATGAGCGATGGTATTCTAGAGAATATTCAAATAAGTCAGGAAAATACTTACTATAGTCGCATAATTTACGCCCGAATCAATTATTTTTTTGAATTCCAATGAACCGTAATAGCATTTTTCTGCAAGTACAGCGAGAATATTCTCTTGCTTGTAATCTGAGGGAAGCCAGCAAAGAATGTCGAGCCCTGCCCAATTCCTAAATAATAGAGTGGAATATTCCGAATAAACTAACTGAAATATGCCAATAATGACACAGCCGACAATGACGATCCATCCGAAGAAGTAATAGTTCAGACGAGATACCGTGTCTGCCGCGATGGAAGCTTCCATCCAGCCGAACACTTTGTCTACGAATGGCGAAGAGAGCATGACGATGGAGAGAGTTCTCAGCGGAGAACTGTGGGATGAATGAATGAAGAGAAGCGGTCGATGATGTGGAGAACATCAACGCGAATTTTGAAGCTGCTTTCTCTAACAGCGTTGCCTATTTTACGCTTTTCTGAAGAGAAATTTTCGCTTCTCCAAGACAAAATCAGATGTTTCTGTTGCTATCTAATCAATAGCTACCCTATCGCTCCCAGTAATCCCAGATGTATACATGTCCCGTTTGCTAAACTCCCATCGGTTGACTTCAAGATTGTCGATAGTTTTTCGTTTAAATTTAAATAATTCTCCATTGAAACCTGGCCTTCATATTACCCTATTCCACCTGTTTAGAACAATTGAGAAAGTTTTCTTCGTTTATTTCTTGCTTTTTTATGCCTTAGCTCACCTATTTCTAGTAGTTTAGTTTCAGAGATGCAGGGAGAGCTGGAAATGCAAAGGAAGAAGAAGAAGTCGGCTAAAGAAGTTGAAGAGGAGGAAGAAAAACGAAAAAAACAACAACAAGATATCCGAGAGCTTAGAAAGATCCAGGCCGAATATGAAGCTAATAAAAGGAGAAAGCAGCAACAAGACTTAGCAGATCTTAATAGAATCAATGCTGAGATGTTAAACCAACGGAAACGAGAACAAGAGAAGAAACGGAGGGAAGAAGAGGAAAAACGAGAAGCCCAGCGTAGGAAACATCTAGAAATGCAACGAAAAGATGAAGAAAAGAGGAAGCTTGAGGAGGAAAAACAACGTCAAGCACAGCGCATTCGACAACAAGAAGAGCAGAAAAAAATTGAAGAAAGGAGGAAGCTTGAGGAGGAAAAACAACGCCAAGCACAGCGCATTCGACAACAAGAAGAGCAGAAAAAAATTGAAGAAAGGAGAAATCTCGATCTGATGAGACATGTAGCCGATAAAACTAGATTGATGCGAGAAGCTGACCAGGAGCGGAAAAGATATGCTGTAATAACTGAACGACGAGAAGACACTCGGAGACACGAAAGAGTCGAAAGGGAGCATGAAAGAATGATAAAATTTGAAGAGAAAAAACATGTGGTGAAAAGAACCATGGATGAAAATGAACAACGACAACAAGAGAATAGAGCTGAGAGGTGGAAAAAGAAATCTGAAAAGGACAAGGCTAAAATAATGGAGGAGCTGAAACGGAGACAATCTTCTAACAGTGGCGGAACTAAAAGTAGGACGTCTAATTTCAATTTTTGTAATTTTTAATTCAGCACCAAAAAATACCACAGGATGGGCAAAAACGGCTAGTTGGAGTAAAACCGCCTCTTGGAACAAAACAGCTTCTTGGAATACAACCGCCTCATGGAACAAAACCGCTTCATGGAACAAGACCGCCGATTGGAGGACGAATAAACAACAAGAAAATAATATTAAAAAGCTGGTAATTCTGAAAATTATCGTTTAATATAAATGGAATTTAGAATAAAATGAACATGGAAGATGAGGTGGAAACTACTCGTCCATCGCCAGCGGTAATTTTGCGGAAATCTTCTATGAATTTAATATTCAGGGTTCTCCTGACCAAGTTGTTCCAAATGTCGACCATGTATTGATCGATGATGCCATCATAGCAACTCAAACTGGAGCTCAAACACCAGCTTCACAGGTTCAGAGAAGGCGGACTAGATTTGATCATATAATAGAGGTAAACCAGATGTTCCTTGGTTTTATGGGATAATTACAGAAAAGAAAACTTAAAAAGAAGGTTCATTCGTTTGGCACTATGCAAAGTACAGTTCAAAAGAAAAAGAGAAGAAGAACAGCTGTCAACGAGGTCCAATATATAAATATTGAGATAGCAACGATATTCAGAGAGCAGCAGAACCTGATCAGATTACCGATCGAAAAAAGGAGCCTTCACCTGCGCAAATCTCAGAGGAAGAAACCGATGGAGAAATTGATAATGATTGGTTATTAGATTTGGACGCTGAGCAAAATTCAACGTTGTCAAAATTAAAGCAAAAGGCTCTGGAGGAAAAAAGAACGGCAATGCAGCTTAAAGAAACTGTCGTGCAAGAATCACTGACGAGGTAAAATTTCTAAAATCTTTATTTAACATTTTTCTATAGTGTGGTAGAAGGACAGAAAGATACCCGAGATGCCCAAGATAGCTTATCCTCCTCTCCTCCTTCTAAAATAGCCGACACTCGAAAAAGTGGCCGGTTTATCCCCGTTGCCTCTCCAATCGAGGAACCGGAAAAGGAAATGTAACTGTCTATGTTGTTATACCTAAAATATTATTCAGATTGGAAGACGTTTCTGCTGTAATTGGCAAGTCTCTTTTCGTCGATGAATTCTCTGATCTCGACGACTCGGCGAATCGATATCTGTACCCTTACGAAAGGTTTCTACATCTTTTTTCCGCAACCTATAATATAGAGAGCCCCCGCAACCGGATCATCGCACTTTGTTCGGGTTTTCGGTGCACGAATTGTGTCATGGCGAACCTGGAGTCGTCCCTCAAAGAGAACCTGGTTATGTGGAAAAGATGACCGCAATTCTAGCTGAAATTTCCCAAGAAAAACCTTCGAACGACTGGCGAGATCATATAACTGCTGAAGAGCTACTCTCGTCTGAAATAGTGCCGAGGTCACCTTCACCAATGGCAGAAAACAATACTGAGGACTTCATGTTCGACGATAGTTCTCCAACAACGCAGGTTTCTTCTCCTGCTCCGCGGATAGCCCCATTTCATATGCCACGGTCAGCCACAATTTCTGCACCGCCGACAGTTCCCGTGCCGGCTCCGCGAAAAACTGCAGTTCCTCGACCACGGAAAGCTCAAATTCCTGCATCATCGGCAGCCCCGGTGCCTGCTCCACGGACAGTTCCTTCTTCAGCACCACTAGTAGTTGCTTCAACAAATTCACAAGCGGTGTCTACTCCAGAGGAAAAGAAATACAAAGCCATTGAACTAACTTCGCTCAAAGGCATAAGTGAAGCGGCTTTATATCAACTTGAGGATGATCCGGACCACTGTTTGCGTTTCGTATATAAATCAACAAACAAAAGTGGAGTTTCAACGTATCACTGCCTTTCGTGTAAGACGACAAAGACTGATATAAGACCCAAAGTCTATGCAATTCATGTAGGTTTACGCATTACAATTTATTACCCATCAATTCAGGTGATAAATGGAGAATTCGATCAAAATCCAATGGAAATACCACATGTGTGTGGCAAAGCTCTTCGTTCTTATCACAAAGAAAGAGCTAAGAGTATGACATACCAGGAGACACAGGAATTGAGAACGTCTGATCATCCAAAATTACCTTCTGAGGCATACACTGGAATATTCGGTAAAATTGCAGTGAACAATGAGTTCTGTAAGATATTGCTTGTAGCCATTTACAATTTTTTTAGCACGTGACGACCGTTTGAAAATTGGCGATGCTCTGGCAGAAAATGGATATAATCATTATAAAAGTGCATTCTGCAAAGCAAGATTGGATAATCCCGCGTGGTCTTCAACAATGCTCAGGATTGAAGTAAGACGTAACCATCTATTATACGAACTATTTTAAAGGCGAAATACAAAGATAGCTTATTGGATATCGACATAGCACCTCCCCAAGGCCCACCTGTCTATGCAAAAGACAAATTCGTTCAATATCACGATGAAAATTTACTTATCTGCTACTCTGGCGTCATGTTCGCTGAAAAAAACTTGAACAAATCCCGTAAGTTTTTACAACTAAAAATTATTGCAAATATTGTTTTGTAGCTTGGAAAGCCATAGTAGGAGATGGTTGCCATGCCATACGCCCTGCAGAGTTGGGTAGAAACGGGCAGCTTTATAGCATTCATGGGGTGACAGAAAACGGTACCTCTGCTCCTTTATTACACGCCTTCACCAATACCAAAACAGCTGCTGCATATGAAACAATATTTCAAATAGTGAAAGTGCAATTGGAACAATATGGAGTTGACACAGACACTTTGACAATAGTGACAGACTTCGAGAAAGCTGCGCTAGTGGCGATTGATAAGGTAATCTGAACATATTTACAAGTGAAAATGCTTATAGATCTTCAAAAAAGAAAATTGTCAAGGTTGCAGTTTTCATTTCTGCATGGCGTTCAACAGAAGAGCCCGTACATTGGATGTCTATATAGAACGGGTGCCTGATGTAGCTATTTGGATCGACAGGCTTCGAGCATTAATGTTTCTTCCCGACGATAAGGTATATATCAAGACCAGACAGCAATTTTACTTTTTTAGGATCTCATACAACTAGCGGGGGTTCTCAGGATTCCTGTTTCCGAACGTCATGAAGCTTACGACGATTGCAAAAGCTTCTTACAATATTTCCAGACAACGTGGATGTCCGGAATAAATGCCGGTCGTTGGCAGAAATTCCTTCAGCAGACCAACCGTACCTCAAACACCGCTGAAAGTTTCCATCGGTTGGAAAAACACTTCTTTCTTAAGAGTAATCATTTGCAGAACTCTTAGAAGGACATTTAAAAACCAGTATCCTCCTCTGGGCGAGAATCTCGAGTATCTTCGTAATTATCAAGCTCGACAGTTCCACGCATTGCGAATTGTCAGTTGATATGTTTTGCCAATAGTTTCTTTAAATTTAGGACGATCCAGACATTTCTCAAGAATTTCTAGACAAAAGACAAGCAGCCCATGAGTTGATGGAAGAATTCAACGAACTCTGGCATAAAGGCAAAGCCAATCAGGTTGCAATCCTGCAATATCTCGACACTATGGCGGATTTTACAACAAAAAAATGTGTGTAGAGCTACGAATTTCACTTAAAATTGTAATGTTCCCAAAGAAAAATAATAAAATAAAGCTTTTTACCCTATTTAACAGTTGGGTGGAAAAATGCACGCGCATTAGCATAAATCCGCAGGAGGGTGGAAAAATGCACGCGAGAATTAGCATAAATCCGCAGACAGGTGGAAAAATGCACGCGCATTAGCATAAATCCGCAGGAGGGTGGAAAAATGCACGCGTGCATTTTTCCACCCACCCAGTGGAGTGCAAGGATTCCGACGTTTAAATTAATTACTGTGGCGGGCAAGCGGTCAATTTTTAGAATTTTAAGGAAAAATAAATCGAGGATCTTGTCTGCCACAGGGGAACTCCGACAAGGTCAGTCAAGTGGAGTGCAAGGATTCCGCCGTTTAAATTAATTCCTGTGGCGGGCAAGCGGTCAATTTTTAGTTTTGTAGGGAAAAATAAATCGAGGATCTTGTCTGCCACAGGGGAACTCCGACAAGGTCAGTCAAGTGGAGTGCAAGGATTCCGCCGTTTAAATTAATTCCTGTGGCGGGCAAGCGGTCAATTTTTAGTTTTGTAGGGAAAAATAAATCGAGGATCTTGTCTGCCACAGGGGAACTCCGACAAGGTCAGTCAAGTGGAGTGCAAGGATTCCGCCGTTTAAATTAATTCCTGTGGCGGGCAAGCGGTCAATTTTTAGTTTTGTAGGGAAAAATAAATCGAGGATCTTGTCTGCCACAGGGGAACTCCGACAAGGTCAGTCAAGTGGAGTGCAAGGATTCCGCCGTTTAAATTAATTCCTGTGGCGGGCAAGCGGTCAGTTTTTAGAATTTTACGGAAAAATAAATCGAGGATCTTGTCTGCCACAGGGGAACTCCGACAAGGTCAGTCAAGTGGAGTGCAAGGATTCCGCCGTTTAAATTAATTCCTGTGGCGGGCAAGCGGTCAATTTTTAGTTTTGTAGGGAAAAATAAATCGAGGATCTTGTCTGCCACAGGGGAACTCCGACAAGGTCAGTCAAGTGGAGTGCAAGGATTCCGCGGTTTAAATTAATTCCTGTGGCGGGCAAGCGGTCAGTTTTTAGAATTGTACGGAAAAATTAATAGAAAAATAAATCGAGGTTCTTGCCT
Source organism: Oscheius sp. DF5033 (assembly GCA_964036215.1). Taxonomy (NCBI): domain Eukaryota; kingdom Metazoa; phylum Nematoda; class Chromadorea; order Rhabditida; family Rhabditidae; genus Oscheius; species Oscheius sp. DF5033. Next base: position 31,477 of record CAXIWN010000042.1, on the reverse strand, counting down.
GCCACAGGGGAACTCCGACAAGGTCAGTCAAGCGGAGTGCAAGGATTCCGCCGTTTAAATAAATTCCTGTGGCGGGCAAGCGGTCAATTTTTAGTTTTGTAGGGAAAAATAAATCGAGGATCTTGTCTGCCACAGGGGAACTCCGACAAGGTCAGTCAAGTGGAGTGCAAGGATTCCGCCGTTTAAATAAATTCCTGTGGCGGGCAAGCGGTCAATTTTTAGGATTTTACGGAAAAATAAATCGTGGATCTTGTCTGCCACAGGGGAACTCCGACAAGGTCAGTCAAGTGGAATGCAAGGATTCCGACGTTTAAATTAATTACTGTGGCGGGCAAGCGGTCAATTTTTAGAATTTTAAGGAAAAATAAATCGAGGATCTTGTCTGCCACAGGGGAACTCCGACAAGGTCAGTCAAGTGGAGTGCAAGGATTCCGCCGTTTAAATTAATTCCTGTGGCGGGCAAGCGGTCAATTTTTAGAATTTTAAGGAAAAATAAATCGAGGATCTTGTCTGCCACAGGGGAACTCCGACAAGGTCAGTCAAGTGGAATGCAAGGATTCCGACGTTTAAATTAATTACTGTGGCGGGCAAGCGGTCAATTTTTAGAATTTTAAGGAAAAATAAATCGAGGATCTTGTCTGCCACAGGGGAACTCCGACAAGGTCAGTCAAGTGGAATGCAAGGATTCCGCCGTTTAAATTAATTACTGTGGCGGGCAAGCGGTCAATTTTTAGAATTTTAAGGAAAAATAAATCGAGGATCTTGTCTGCCACAGGGGAACTCCGACAAGGTCAGTCAAGTGGAGTGCAAGGATTCCGCCGTTTAAATTAATTCCTGTGGCGGGCAAGCGGTCAATTTTTAGTTTTGTAGGGAAAAATAAATCGAGGATCTTGTCTGCCACAGGGGAACTCCGACAAGGTCAGTCAAGTGGAGTGCAAGGATTCCGCCGTTTAAATTAATTCCTGTGGCGGGCAAGCTGTCAATTTTTAGTTTTGTAGGGAAAAATAAGTCGAGGATCTTGTCTGCCACAGGGGAACTCCGACAAGGTCAGTCAAGTGGAGTGCAAGGATTCCGCCGTTTAAATTAATTCCTGTGGCGGGCAAGCGGTCAATTTTTAGTTTTGTAGGGAAAAATAAATCGAGGATCTTGTCTGCCACAGGGGAACTCCGACAAGGTCAGTCAAGTGGAGTGCAAGGATTCCGCCGTTTAAATTAATTCCTGTGGCGGGCAAGCGGTCAATTTTTAGTTTTGTAGGGAAAAATAAATCGAGGATCTTGTCTGCCACAGGGGAACTCCGACAAGGTCAGTCAAGTGGAGTGCAAGGATTCCGCGGTTTAAATTAATTCCTGTGGCGGGCAAGCGGTCAGTTTTTAGAATTTTACGGAAAAATTAATAGAAAAATAAATCGAGGTTCTTGCCTGCCACAGGGGAACTCCGACAAGGTCAGTCAAGCGGAGTGCAAGGATTCCGCCGTTTAAATAAATTCCTGTGGCGGGCAAGCGGTCAATTTTTAGTTTTGTAGGGAAAAATAAATCGAGGATCTTGTCTGCCACAGGGGAACTCCGACAAGGTCAGTCAAGTGGAGTGCAAGGATTCCGCCGTTTAAATAAATTCCTGTGGCGGGCAAGCGGTCAATTTTTAGGATTTTACGGAAAAATAAATCGTGGATCTTGTCTGCCACAGGGGAACTCCGACAAGGTCAGTCAAGTGGAATGCAAGGATTCCGACGTTTAAATTAATTACTGTGGCGGGCAAGCGGTCAATTTTTAGAATTTTAAGGAAAAATAAATCGAGGATCTTGTCTGCCACAGGGGAACTCCGACAAGGTCAGTCAAGTGGAGTGCAAGGATTCCGCCGTTTAAATTAATTCCTGTGGCGGGCAAGCGGTCAATTTTTAGTTTTGTAGGGAAAAATAAATCGAGGATCTTGTCTGCCACAGGGGAAATCCGACAAGGTCAGTCAAGTGGATTGCAAGGATTCCGCCGTTTAAATAAATTCCTGTGGCGGGCAAGCGGTCAATTTTTAGTTTTGTAGGGAAAAATAAATCGAGGATCTTGTCTGCCACAGGGGAACTCCGACAAGGTCAGTCAAGTGGAGTGCAAGGATTCCGCCGTTTAAATTAATTCCTGTGGCGGGCAAGCGGTCAATTTTTAGAATTTTAAGGAAAAATAAATCGAGGATCTTGTCTGCCACAGGGGAACTCCGACAAGGTCAGTCAAGTGGAATGCAAGGATTCCGACGTTTAAATTAATTACTGTGGCGGGCAAGCGGTCAATTTTTGGAATTTTAAGGAAAAATAAATCGAGGATCTTGTCTGCCACAGGGGAACTCCGACAAGGTCAGTCAAGTGGAATGCAAGGATTCCGACGTTTAAATTAATTACTGTGGCGGGCAAGCGGTCAATTTTTAGAATTTTAAGGAAAAATAAATCGAGGATCTTGTCTGCCACAGGGGAACTCCGACAAGGTCAGTCAAGTGGAGTGCAAGGATTCCGCCGTTTAAATTAATTCCTGTGGCGGGCAAGCGGTCAATTTTTAGTTTTGTAGGGAAAAATAAATCGAGGATCTTGTCTGCCACAGGGGAACTCCGACAAGGTCAGTCAAGTGGAGTGCAAGGATTCCGCCGTTTAAATTAATTCCTGTGGCGGGCAAGCGGTCAATTTTTAGTTTTGTAGGGAAAAATAAATCGAGGATCTTGTCTGCCACAGGGGAACTCCGACAAGGTCAGTCAAGTGGAGTGCAAGGATTCCGCCGTTTAAATTAATTCCTGTGGCGGGCAAGCGGTCAGTTTTTAGAATTTTACGGAAAAATAAATCGAGGATCTTGTCTGCCACAGGGGAACTCCGACAAGGTCAGTCAAGTGGAGTGCAAGGATTCCGCCGTTTAAATTAATTCCTGTGGCGGGCAAGCGGTCAATTTTTAGTTTTGTAGGGAAAAATAAATCGAGGATCTTGTCTGCCACAGGGGAACTCCGACAAGGTCAGTCAAGTGGAGTGCAAGGATTCCGCGGTTTAAATTAATTCCTGTGGCGGGCAAGCGGTCAGTTTTTAGAATTGTACGGAAAAATTAATAGAAAAATAAATCGAGGTTCTTGCCTGCCACAGGGGAACTCCGACAAGGTCAGTCAAGCGGAGTGCAAGGATTCCGCCGTTTAAATAAATTCCTGTGGCGGGCAAGCGGTCAATTTTTAGTTTTGTAGGGAAAAATAAATCGAGGATCTTGTCTGCCACAGGGGAACTCCGACAAGGTCAGTCAAGTGGAGTGCAAGGATTCCGCCGTTTAAATAAATTCCTGTGGCGGGCAAGCGGTCAATTTTTAGGATTTTACGGAAAAATAAATCGAGGATCTTGTCTGCCACAGGGGAACTCCGACAAGGTCAGTCAAGTGGAATGCAAGGATTCCGACGTTTAAATTAATTACTGTGGCGGGCAAGCGGTCAATTTTTAGAATTTTAAGGAAAAATAAATCGAGGATCTTGTCTGCCACAGGGGAACTCCGACAAGGTCAGTCAAGTGGAGTGCAAGGATTCCGCCGTTTAAATTAATTCCTGTGGCGGGCAAGCGGTCAATTTTTAGAATTTTAAGGAAAAATAAATCGAGGATCTTGTCTGCCACAGGGGAACTCCGACAAGGTCAGTCAAGTGGAATGCAAGGATTCCGACGTTTAAATTAATTACTGTGGCGGGCAAGCGGTCAATTTTTAGAATTTTAAGGAAAAATAAATCGAGGATCTTGTCTGCCACAGGGGAACTCCGACAAGGTCAGTCAAGTGGAATGCAAGGATTCCGACGTTTAAATTAATTACTGTGGCGGGCAAGCGGTCAATTTTTAGAATTTTAAGGAAAAATAAATCGAGGATCTTGTCTGCCACAGGGGAACTCCGACAAGGTCAGTCAAGTGGAGTGCAAGGATTCCGCCGTTTAAATTAATTCCTGTGGCGGGCAAGCGGTCAATTTTTAGTTTTGTAGGGAAAAATAAATCGAGGATCTTGTCTGCCACAGGGGAACTCCGACAAGGTCAGTCAAGTGGAGTGCAAGGATTCCGCCGTTTAAATAAATTCCTGTGGCGGGCAAGCGGTCAATTTTTAGTTTTGTAGGGAAAAATTAATAGAAAAATAAATCGAGGCTCTTGCCTGCCGCAGGGGAACTCCGACAAGGTCAGTCAAGTGGAGTGCAAGGATTCCGCCGTTTAAATTAATTCCTGTGGCGGGCAAGCGGTCAATTTTTAGTTTTGTAGGGAAAAATTAATAGAAAAATAAATCGAGGTTCTTGCCTGCCACAGGGGAACTCCGACAAGGTCAGTCAAGTGGAGTGCAAGGATTCCGCCGTTTAAATTAATTCCTGTGGCGGGCAAGCGGTCAATTTCTAGTTTTGTAGGGAAAAATAAATCGAGGATCTTGAATGCCACAGGAGAACTCCGACAAGGTCAGTCAAGTGGAGTGCAAGGATTCCGCCGTTTAAATTAATTCCTGTGGCGGGCAAGCGGTCAATTTTTAGTTTTGTAGGGAAAAATAAATCGAGGATCTTGTCTGCCACAGGGGAACTCCGACAAGGTCAGTCAAGTGGAGTGCAAGGATTCCGCCGTTTAAATTAATTACGGTGGCGGGCAAGCGGTCAATTTTTAGAATTTTACGGAAAAATAAATCGAGGATCTTGTCTGCCACAGGGGAACTCCGACAAGGTCAGTCAAGTGGAGTGCAAGGATTCCGCCGTTTAAATAAATTCCTGTGGCGGGCAAGCGGTCAATTTTTAGAATTTTACGGAAAAATAAATCGAGGATCTTGTCTGCCACAGGGGAACTCCGACAAGGTCAGTCAAGTGGAGTGCAAGGATTCCGACGTTTAAATTAATTACTGTGGCGGGCAAGCGGTCAATTTTTAGAATTTTAAGGAAAAATAAATCGAGGATCTTGTCTGCCACAGGGGAACTCCGACAAGGTCAGTCAAGTGGAGTGCAAGGATTCCGCCGTTTAAATTAATTCCTGTGGCGGGCAAGCGGTCAATTTTTAGTTTTGTAGGGAAAAATAAATCGAGGATCTTGTCTGCCACAGGGGAACTCCGACAAGGTCAGTCAAGTGGAGTGCAAGGATTCCGCCGTTTAAATTAATTCCTGTGGCGGGCAAGCGGTCAATTTTTAGTTTTGTAGGGAAAAATAAATCGAGGATCTTGTCTGCCACAGGGGAACTCCGACAAGGTCAGTCAAGTGGAGTGCAAGGATTCCGCCGTTTAAATTAATTCCTGTGGCGGGCAAGCGGTCAGTTTTTAGAATTTTACGGAAAAATAAATCGAGGATCTTGTCTGCCACAGGGGAACTCCGACAAGGTCAGTCAAGTGGAGTGCAAGGATTCCGCCGTTTAAATTAATTCCTGTGGCGGGCAAGCGGTCAATTTTTAGTTTTGTAGGGAAAAATAAATCGAGGATCTTGTCTGCCACAGGGGAACTCCGACAAGGTCAGTCAAGTGGAGTGCAAGGATTCCGCGGTTTAAATTAATTCCTGTGGCGGGCAAGCGGTCAGTTTTTAGAATTGTACGGAAAAATTAATAGAAAAATAAATCGAGGTTCTTGCCTGCCACAGGGGAACTCCGACAAGGTCAGTCAAGCGGAGTGCAAGGATTCCGCCGTTTAAATAAATTCCTGTGGCGGGCAAGCGGTCAATTTTTAGTTTTGTAGGGAAAAATAAATCGAGGATCTTGTCTGCCACAGGGGAACTCCGACAAGGTCAGTCAAGTGGAGTGCAAGGATTCCGCCGTTTAAATAAATTCCTGTGGCGGGCAAGCGGTCAATTTTTAGGATTTTACGGAAAAATAAATCGAGGATCTTGTCTGCCACAGGGGAACTCCGACAAGGTCAGTCAAGTGGAATGCAAGGATTCCGACGTTTAAATTAATTACTGTGGCGGGCAAGCGGTCAATTTTTAGAATTTTAAGGAAAAATAAATCGAGGATCTTGTCTGCCACAGGGGAACTCCGACAAGGTCAGTCAAGTGGAGTGCAAGGATTCCGCCGTTTAAATTAATTCCTGTGGCGGGCAAGCGGTCAATTTTTAGAATTTTAAGGAAAAATAAATCGAGGATCTTGTCTGCCACAGGGGAACTCCGACAAGGTCAGTCAAGTGGAATGCAAGGATTCCGACGTTTAAATTAATTACTGTGGCGGGCAAGCGGTCAATTTTTAGAATTTTAAGGAAAAATAAATCGAGGATCTTGTCTGCCACAGGGGAACTCCGACAAGGTCAGTCAAGTGGAATGCAAGGATTCCGACGTTTAAATTAATTACTGTGGCGGGCAAGCGGTCAATTTTTAGAATTTTAAGGAAAAATAAATCGAGGATCTTGTCTGCCACAGGGGAACTCCGACAAGGTCAGTCAAGTGGAGTGCAAGGATTCCGCCGTTTAAATTAATTCCTGTGGCGGGCAAGCGGTCAATTTTTAGTTTTGTAGGGAAAAATAAATCGAGGATCTTGTCTGCCACAGGGGAACTCCGACAAGGTCAGTCAAGTGGAGTGCAAGGATTCCGCCGTTTAAATAAATTCCTGTGGCGGGCAAGCGGTCAATTTTTAGTTTTGTAGGGAAAAATTAATAGAAAAATAAATCGAGGCTCTTGCCTGCCGCAGGGGAACTCCGACAAGGTCAGTCAAGTGGAGTGCAAGGATTCCGCCGTTTAAATTAATTCCTGTGGCGGGCAAGCGGTCAATTTTTAGTTTTGTAGGGAAAAATTAATAGAAAAATAAATCGAGGTTCTTGCCTGCCACAGGGGAACTCCGACAAGGTCAGTCAAGTGGAGTGCAAGGATTCCGCCGTTTAAATTAATTCCTGTGGCGGGCAAGCGGTCAATTTCTAGTTTTGTAGGGAAAAATAAATCGAGGATCTTGAATGCCACAGGAGAACTCCGACAAGGTCAGTCAAGTGGAGTGCAAGGATTCCGCCGTTTAAATTAATTCCTGTGGCGGGCAAGCGGTCAATTTTTAGTTTTGTAGGGAAAAATAAATCGAGGATCTTGTCTGCCACAGGGGAACTCCGACAAGGTCAGTCAAGTGGAGTGCAAGGATTCCGCCGTTTAAATTAATTACGGTGGCGGGCAAGCGGTCAATTTTTAGAATTTTACGGAAAAATAAATCGAGGATCTTGTCTGCCACAGGGGAACTCCGACAAGGTCAGTCAAGTGGAGTGCAAGGATTCCGCCGTTTAAATAAATTCCTGTGGCGGGCAAGCGGTCAATTTTTAGAATTTTACGGAAAAATAAATCGAGGATCTTGTCTGCCACAGGGGAACTCCGACAAGGTCAGTCAAGTGGAGTGCAAGGATTCCGACGTTTAAATTAATTACTGTGGCGGGCAAGCGGTCAATTTTTAGAATTTTAAGGAAAAATAAATCGAGGATCTTGTCTGCCACAGGGGAACTCCGACAAGGTCAGTCAAGTGGAGTGCAAGGATTCCGCCGTTTAAATTAATTCCTGTGGCGGGCAAGCGGTCAATTTTTAGTTTTGTAGGGAAAAATAAATCGAGGATCTTGTCTGCCACAGGGGAACTCCGACAAGGTCAGTCAAGTGGAGTGCAAGGATTCCGCCGTTTAAATTAATTCCTGTGGCGGGCAAGCGGTCAATTTTTAGTTTTGTAGGGAAAAATAAATCGAGGATCTTGTCTGCCACAGGGGAACTCCGACAAGGTCAGTCAAGTGGAGTGCAAGGATTCCGCCGTTTAAATTAATTCCTGTGGCGGGCAAGCGGTCAATTTTTAGTTTTGTAGGGAAAAATAAATCGAGGATCTTGTCTGCCACAGGGGAACTCCGACAAGGTCAGTCAAGTGGAGTGCAAGGATTCCGCCGTTTAAATTAATTCCTGTGGCGGGCAAGCGGTCAGTTTTTAGAATTTTACGGAAAAATAAATCGAGGATCTTGTCTGCCACAGGGGAACTCCGACAAGGTCAGTCAAGTGGAGTGCAAGGATTCCGCCGTTTAAATTAATTCCTGTGGCGGGCAAGCGGTCAATTTTTAGTTTTGTAGGGAAAAATAAATCGAGGATCTTGTCTGCCACAGGGGAACTCCGACAAGGTCAGTCAAGTGGAGTGCAAGGATTCCGCGGTTTAAATTAATTCCTGTGGCGGGCAAGCGGTCAGTTTTTAGAATTGTACGGAAAAATTAATAGAAAAATAAATCGAGGTTCTTGCCTGCCACAGGGGAACTCCGACAAGGTCAGTCAAGCGGAGTGCAAGGATTCCGCCGTTTAAATAAATTCCTGTGGCGGGCAAGCGGTCAATTTTTAGTTTTGTAGGGAAAAATAAATCGAGGATCTTGTCTGCCACAGGGGAACTCCGACAAGGTCAGTCAAGTGGAGTGCAAGGATTCCGCCGTTTAAATAAATTCCTGTGGCGGGCAAGCGGTCAATTTTTAGGATTTTACGGAAAAATAAATCGTGGATCTTGTCTGCCACAGGGGAACTCCGACAAGGTCAGTCAAGTGGAATGCAAGGATTCCGACGTTTAAATTAATTACTGTGGCGGGCAAGCGGTCAATTTTTAGAATTTTAAGGAAAAATAAATCGAGGATCTTGTCTGCCACAGGGGAACTCCGACAAGGTCAGTCAAGTGGAGTGCAAGGATTCCGCCGTTTAAATTAATTCCTGTGGCGGGCAAGCGGTCAATTTTTAGAATTTTAAGGAAAAATAAATCGAGGATCTTGTCTGCCACAGGGGAACTCCGACAAGGTCAGTCAAGTGGAATGCAAGGATTCCGACGTTTAAATTAATTACTGTGGCGGGCAAGCGGTCAATTTTTAGAATTTTAAGGAAAAATAAATCGAGGATCTTGTCTGCCACAGGGGAACTCCGACAAGGTCAGTCAAGTGGAATGCAAGGATTCCGACGTTTAAATTAATTACTGTGGCGGGCAAGCGGTCAATTTTTAGAATTTTAAGGAAAAATAAATCGAGGAGCTTGTCTGCCACAGGGGAACTCCGACAAGGTCAGTCAAGTGGAGTGCAAGGATTCCGCCGTTTAAATTAATTCCTGTGGCGGGCAAGCGGTCAATTTTTAGAATTTTACGGAAAAATAAATCGAGGATCTTGTCTGCCACAGGGGAACTCCGACAAGGTCAGTCAAGTGGAGTGCAAGGATTCCGCCGTTTAAATTAATTCCTGTGGCGGGCAAGCGGTCAATTTTTAGTTTTGTAGGGAAAAATAAATCGAGTATCTTGTCTGCCACAGGGGAACTCCGACAAGGTCAGTCAAGTGGAGTGCAAGGATTCCGCGGTTTAAATTAATTCCTGTGGCGGGCAAGCGGTCAGTTTTTAGAATTGTACGGAAAAATTAATAGAAAAATAAATCGAGGTTCTTGCCTGCCACAGGGGAACTCCGACAAGGTCAGTCAAGCGGAGTGCAAGGATTCCGCCGTTTAAATAAATTCCTGTGGCGGGCAAGCGGTCAATTTTTAGTTTTGTAGGGAAAAATAAATCGAGGATCTTGTCTGCCACAGGGGAACTCCGACAAGGTCAGTCAAGTGGAGTGCAAGGATTCCGCCGTTTAAATAAATTCCTGTGGCGGGCAAGCGGTCAATTTTTAGGATTTTACGGAAAAATAAATCGTGGATCTTGTCTGCCACAGGGGAACTCCGACAAGGTCAGTCAAGTGGAATGCAAGGATTCCGACGTTTAAATTAATTACTGTGGCGGGCAAGCGGTCAATTTTTAGAATTTTAAGGAAAAATAAATCGAGGATCTTGTCTGCCACAGGGGAACTCCGACAAGGTCAGTCAAGTGGAGTGCAAGGATTCCGCCGTTTAAATTAATTCCTGTGGCGGGCAAGCGGTCAATTTTTAGAATTTTAAGGAAAAATAAATCGAGGATCTTGTCTGCCACAGGGGAACTCCGACAAGGTCAGTCAAGTGGAATGCAAGGATTCCGACGTTTAAATTAATTCCTGTGGCGGGCAAGCGGTCAATTTTTGGAATTTTAAGGAAAAATAAATCGAGGATCTTGTCTGCCACAGGGGAACTCCGACAAGGTCAGTCAAGTGGAATGCAAGGATTCCGACGTTTAAATTAATTACTGTGGCGGGCAAGCGGTCAATTTTTAGAATTTTAAGGAAAAATAAATCGAGGATCTTGTCTGCCACAGGGGAACTCCGACAAGGTCAGTCAAGTGGAGTGCAAGGATTCCGCCGTTTAAATTAATTCCTGTGGCGGGCAAGCGGTCAATTTTTAGTTTTGTAGGGAAAAATAAATCGAGGATCTTGTCTGCCACAGGGGAACTCCGACAAGGTCAGTCAAGTGGAGTGCAAGGATTCCGCGTTTAAATTAATTCCTGTGGCGGGCAAGCGGTCAATTTTTAGTTTTGTAGGGAAAAATAAGTCGAGGATCTTGTCTGCCACAGGGGAACTCCGACAAGGTCAGTCAAGTGGAGTGCAAGGATTCCGCCGTTTAAATTAATTCCTGTGGCGGGCAAGCGGTCAGTTTTTAGAATTGTACGGAAAAATTAATAGAAAAATAAATCGAGGTTCTTGCCTGCCACAGGGGAACTCCGACAAGGTCAGTCAAGCGGAGTGCAAGGATTCCGCCGTTTAAATAAATTCCTGTGGCGGGCAAGCGGTCAATTTTTAGTTTTGTAGGGAAAAATAAATCGAGGATCTTGTCTGCCACAGGGGAACTCCGACAAGGTCAGTCAAGTGGAGTGCAAGGATTCCGCCGTTTAAATAAATTCCTGTGGCGGGCAAGCGGTCAATTTTTAGGATTTTACGGAAAAATAAATCGAGGATCTTGTCTGCCACAGGGGAACTCCGACAAGGTCAGTCAAGTGGAATGCAAGGATTCCGACGTTTAAATTAATTACTGTGGCGGGCAAGCGGTCAATTTTTAGAATTTTAAGGAAAAATAAATCGAGGATCTTGTCTGCCACAGGGGAACTCCGACAAGGTCAGTCAAGTGGAGTGCAAGGATTCCGCCGTTTAAATTAATTCCTGTGGCGGGCAAGCGGTCAATTTTTAGAATTTTAAGGAAAAATAAATCGAGGATCTTGTCTGCCACAGGGGAACTCCGACAAGGTCAGTCAAGTGGAATGCAAGGATTCCGACGTTTAAATTAATTACTGTGGCGGGCAAGCGGTCAATTTTTAGAATTTTAAGGAAAAATAAATCGAGGATCTTGTCTGCCACAGGGGAACTCCGACAAGGTCAGTCAAGTGGAGTGCAAGGATTCCGCCGTTTAAATTAATTCCTGTGGCGGGCAAGCGGTCAGTTTTTAGAATTGTACGGAAAAATTAATAGAAAAATAAATCGAGGTTCTTGCCTGCCACAGGGGAACTCCGACAAGGTCAGTCAAGCGGAGTGCAAGGATTCCGCCGTTTAAATAAATTCCTGTGGCGGGCAAGCGGTCAATTTTTAGTTTTGTAGGGAAAAATAAATCGAGGATCTTGTCTGCCACAGGGGAACTCCGACAAGGTCAGTCAAGTGGAGTGCAAGGATTCCGCCGTTTAAATAAATTCCTGTGGCGGGCAAGCGGTCAATTTTTAGGATTTTACGGAAAAATAAATCGAGGATCTTGTCTGCCACAGGGGAACTCCGACAAGGTCAGTCAAGTGGAATGCAAGGATTCCGACGTTTAAATTAATTACTGTGGCGGGCAAGCGGTCAATTTTTAGAATTTTAAGGAAAAATAAATCGAGGATCTTGTCTGCCACAGGGGAACTCCGACAAGGTCAGTCAAGTGGAGTGCAAGGATTCCGCCGTTTAAATTAATTCCTGTGGCGGGCAAGCGGTCAATTTTTAGAATTTTAAGGAAAAATAAATCGAGGATCTTGTCTGCCACAGGGGGACTCCGACAAGGTCAGTCAAGTGGAATGCAAGGATTCCGACGTTTAAATTAATTACTGTGGCGGGCAAGCGGTCAATTTTTAGAATTTTAAGGAAAAATAAATCGAGGATCTTGTCTGCCACAGGGGAACTCCGACAAGGTCAGTCAAGTGGAGTGCAAGGATTCCGCCGTTTAAATTAATTCCTGTGGCGGGCAAGCGGTCAATTTTTAGTTTTGTAGGGAAAAATAAATCGAGGATCTTGTCTGCCACAGGGGAACTCCGACAAGGTCAGTCAAGTGGAGTGCAAGGATTCCGCCGTTTAAATTAATTCCTGTGGCGGGCAAGCGGTCAATTTTTAGTTTTGTAGGGAAAAATAAATCGAGGATCTTGTCTGCCACAGGGGAACTCCGACAAGGTCAGTCAAGTGGAGTGCAAGGATTCCGCCGTTTAAATAAATTCCTGTGGCGTGCAAGCGGTCAATTTTTAGTTTTGTAGGGAAAAATTAATAGAAAAATAAATCGAGGCTCTTGCCTGCCGCAGGGGAACTCCGACAAGGTCAGTCAAGTGGAGTGCAAGGATTCCGCCGTTTAAATTAATTCCTGTGGCGGGCAAGCGGTCAATTTTTAGTTTTGTAGGGAAAAATTAATAGAAAAATAAATCGAGGTTCTTGCCTGCCACAGGGGAACTCCGACAAGGTCAGTCAAGTGGAGTGCAAGGATTCCGCCGTTTAAATTAATTCCTGTGGCGGGCAAGCGGTCAATTTCTAGTTTTGTAGGGAAAAATAAATCGAGGATCTTGAATGCCACAGGAGAACTCCGACAAGGTCAGTCAAGTGGAGTGCAAGGATTCCGCCGTTTAAATTAATTCCTGTGGCGGGCAAGCGGTCAATTTTTAGTTTTGTAGGGAAAAATAAATCGAGGATCTTGTCTGCCACAGGGGAACTCCGACAAGGTCAGTCAAGTGGAGTGCAAGGATTCCGCCGTTTAAATTAATTCCTGTGGCGGGCAAGCGGTCAATTTTTAGTTTTGTAGGGAAAAATTAATAGAAAAATAAATCGAGGTTCTTGCCTGCCACAGGGGAACTCCGACAAGGTCAGTCAAGTGGAGTGCAAGGATTCCGCCGTTTAAATTAATTCCTGTGGCGGGCAAGCGGTCAATTTTTAGAATTTTACGGAAAAATAAATCGAGGATCTTGTCTGCCACAGGGGAACTCCGAGAAGGTCAGTCAAGTGGAGTGCAAGGATTCCGCCTTTTAAATTAATTCCTGTGGCGGGCAAGCGGTCAGTTTTTAGAATTGTACGGAAAAATAAATCGAGGATCTTGAATGCCACAGGAGAACTCCGACAAGGTCAGTCAAGTGGAGTGCAAGGATTCCGCCGTTTAAATTAATTCCTGTGGCGGGCAAGCGGTCAATTTTTAGAATTTTACGGAAAAATAAATCGAGGATCTTGTCTGCCACAGGGGAACTCCGAGAAGGTCAGTCAAGTGGAGTGCAAGGATTCCGCCTTTTAAATTAATTTCTGTGGCGGGCAAGCGGTCAATTTTTAGAATATTGCGGAAAAATTAATCGAGGATCTTGCCTGCCGCAGGGGAACTCCGACAAGGTCAGTGAAGTGGAGTGCAAGGATTCCGCCTTTCAAATTAATTGATGTGGCGGGCAAGCGGCCAATTTTTAGTCTTGTAGGGAAAAATAAATCGAGGATCTTGAATGCCACAGGGGAACTCCGACAAGGTCAGTCAAGTGGAGTGCAAGGATTCCGACGTTTAAATTAATTACTGTGGCGGGCAAGCGGTCAATTTTTAGAATTTTACGAAAAAATAAATCGAGGATCTTGTCTGCCACAGGGGAACTCCGACAAGGTCAGTCAAGTGGAGTGCAAGGATTCCGCCGTTTAAATTAATTCCTGTGGCGGGCAAGCGGTCAATTTTTAGTTTTGTAGGGAAAAATAAATCGAGGATCTTGTCTGCCACAGGGGAAATCCGACAAGGTCAGTCAAGTGGATTGCAAGGATTCCGCCGTTTAAATTAATTCCTGTGGCGGGCAAGCGGTCAATTTTTAGTTTTGTAGGGAAAAATAAATCGAGGATCTTGTCTGCCACAGGGGAACTCCGACAAGGTCAGTCAAGTGGAGTGCAAGGATTCCGCCGTTTAAATTAATTCCTGTGGCGGGCAAGCGGTCAGTTTTTAGAATTGTACGGGAAAATTAATAGAAAAATAAATCGAGAATCTTGTCTGCCACAAGGGAACTCCGACAAGGTCAGTCAAGTGGAGTGCAAGGATTCCGACGTTTAAATTAATTACTGTGGCGGGCAAGCGGTCAATTTTTAGAATTTTACGGAAAAATAAATCGAGGATCTTGTCTGCCACAGGGGAACTCCGACAAGGTCAGTCAAGTGGAGTGCAAGGATTCCGCCGTTTAAATTAATTCCTGTGGCGGGCAAGCGGTCAATTTTTAGTTTTGTAGGGAAAAATAAATCGAGGATCTTGTCTGCCACAGGGGAACTCCGACAAGGTCAGTCAAGTGGAGTGCAAGGATTCCGCCTTTTAAATTAATTGATGTGGCGGGCAAGCGGTCAATTTTTAGTCTTGTAGGGAAAAATAAATCGAGAATCTTGAATGCCACAGGAGAACTCCGACAAGGTCAGTCAAGTGGAGTGCAAGGATTCCGCCGTTTAAATTAATTCCTGTGGCGGGCAAGCGGTCAATTTTTAGTTTTGTAGGGAAAAATAAATCGAGGATCTTGTCTGCCACAGGGGAACTCCGACAAGGTCAGTCAAGTGGAGTGCAAGGATTCCGCCGTTTAAATTAATTCCTGTGGCGGGCAAGCGGTCAATTTTTAGTTTTGTAGGGAAAGTATGGCTTGCAAACCAGAATTCTTGCATACCATAAAAAATCCATGGGGTGCAAGCTAGGTTTTTTGGGCGCCATAAAAATTCCATGGGCTGCAAACTTGCCGATTTTTTTGTGGCCTGCAAGGATTAATTTAACTGCATCATGGATTGCAAAGGGCACATGGCCTGCAAATTAAAGGGCACATGGCTTGCAAACCAGAATTTTTGCATACCATAAAAAATCCATGGGGTGCAAGCTAGGTTTTTTGGGCGCCATAAAAATTCCATGGGCTGCAAACTTGCCGATTTTTTTGTGGCCTGCAAGGATTAATTTAACTGCATCATGGATTGCAAAGGGCACATGGCCTGCAAATTAAAGGGCACATGGCTTGCAAACCAGAATTCTTTCATACCATAAAAATCCATGGGGTGCAAGCTAGGTTTTTTTGGGCACCATAAAAATTCCATGGGCTGCAAACTTGCCGATTTTTTTGTGGCTTGCAAAGAATTAAATTAATTTATTCTTATCTTGATGTGGCTTGCAAGGATTAATTATTTTTGCAGGCCATAAAAAAATCCTATTTTCCGATGGCTTGCAAAAGTATGGCTTGCAAACCAGAATTTTTGCATACCATAAAAAATCCATGGGGTGCAAGCTAGGTTTTTTGGGCGCCATAAAAATTCCATGGGCTGCAAACTTGCCGATTTTTTTGTGGCCTGCAAGGATTAATTTAACTGCATCATGGATTGCAAAGGGCACATGGCCTGCAAATTAAAGGGCACATGGCTTGCAAACCAGAATTCTTGCATACCATAAAAAATCCATGGGGTGCAAGCTAGGTTTTTTTGGGCACCATAAAAATTCCATGGGCTGCAAACTTGCCGATTTTTTTGTGGCTTGCAAAGAATTAAATTAATTTATTCTTATCTTGATGTGGCTTGCAAGGATTAATTATTTTTGCAGGCCATAAAAAAATCCTATTTTCCGATGGCTTGCAAAAGTATGGCTTGCAAACCAGAATTTTTGCATACCATAAAAAATCCATGGGGTGCAAGCTAGGTTTTTTGGGCGCCATAAAAATTCCATGGGCTGCAAACTTGCCGATTTTTTTGTGGCCTGCAAGGATTAATTTAACTGCATCATGGATTGCAAAGGGCACATGGCCTGCAAATTAAAGGGCACATGGCTTGCAAACCAGAATTCTTGCATACCATAAAAAATCCATGGGGTGCAAGCTAGGTTTTTTGGGCGCCATAAAAATTCCATGGGCTGCAAACTTGCCGATTTTTTTGTGGCCTGCAAGGATTAATTTAACTGCATCATGGATTGCAAAGGGCACATGGCCTGCAAATTAAAGGGCACATGGCTTGCAAACCAGAATTCTTGCATACCATAAAAATCCATGGGGTGCAAGCTAGGTTTTTTTGGGCACCATAAAAATTCCATGGGCTGCAAACTTGCCGATTTTTTTGTGGCCTGCAAGGATTAATTTAACTGCATCATGGATTGCAAAGGGCACATGGCCTGCAAATTAAAGGGCACATGGCTTGCAAACCAGAATTCTTGCATACCATAAAAATCCATGGGGTGCAAGCTAGGTTTTTTTGGGCACCATAAAAATTCCATGGGCTGCAAACTTGCCGATTTTTTTGTGGCCTGCAAGGATTAATTTAACTGCATCATGGATTGCAAAGGGCACATGGCCTGCAAATTAAAGGGCACATGGCTTGCAAACCAGAATTCTTGCATACCATAAAAATCCATGGGGTGCAAGCTAGGTTTTTTTGGGCACCATAAAAATTCCATGGGCTGCAAACTTGCCGATTTTTTTGTGGCTTGCAAAGAATTAAATTAATTTATTCTTATCTTGATGTGGCTTGCAAGGATTAATTATTTTTGCAGGCCATAAAAAAATCCTATTTTCCGATGGCTTGCAAAAGTATGGCTTGCAAACCAGAATTTTTGCATACCATAAAAAATCCATGGGGTGCAAGCTAGGTATTTAATTTAAAATAATTTAAAAGGCGGAATCCTTGCACTCCACTTGACTGACCTTGTCGGAGTTCCCCTGTGGCAGACAAGATCCTCGATTTATTTTTCCGTAAAATTCTAAAAATTGACCGCTTGCCCGCCACCGTAATTAATTTAAACGGCGGAATCCTTGCAATCCACTTGACTGACCTTGTCGGAGTTCCCCTGCGGCAGGCAAGATCCTCGATTTATTTTTCCGCAATATTCTAAAAATTGACCGCTTGCCCGCCACAGAAATTAATTTAAAAGGCGGAATCCTTGCACTCCACTTGACTGACCTTGTCGGAGTTCCCCTGTGGCAGACAAGATCCTCGATTTATTTTTCCGTAAAATTCTAAAAATTGACCGCTTGCCCGCCACAGTAATTAATTTAAACGTCGGAATCCTTGCACTCCACTTGACTGACCTTGTCGGAGTTCCCCTGTGGCAGACAAGATCCTCGATTTATTTTTCCGTAAAATTCTAAAAATTGACCGCTTGCCCGCCACAGTAATTAATTTAAACGGCGGAATCCTTGCACTCCACTTGACTGACCTTGTCGGAGTTCCCCTGTGGCAGACAAGATCCTCGATTTATTTTTCCCTACAAAACTAAAAATTGACCGCTTGCCCGCCACAGGAATTAATTTAAACGGCGGAATCCTTGCACTCCACTTGACTGACCTTGTCGGAATTCCCCTGTGGCAGACAAGATCCTCGATTTATTTTTCCCTACAAAACTAAAAATTGACCGCTTGCCCGCCACAGGAATTAATTTAAACGGCGGAATCCTTGCACTCCACTTGACTGACCTTGTCGGAGTTCTCCTGTGGCATTCAAGATTCTCGATTTATTTTTCCCTATAAGACTAAAAATTGACCGCTTGCCCGCCACATCAATTAATTTAAAAGGCGGAATCCTTGCACTCCACTTGACTGACCTTGTCGGAGTTCCCCTGTGGCAGACAAGATCCTCGATTTATTTTTTCGTAAAATTCTAAAAATTGACCGCTTGCCCGCCACCGTAATTAATTTAAACGGCGGAATCCTTGCAATCCACTTGACTGACCTTGTCGGAGTTCCCCTGCGGCAGGCAAGATCCTCGATTTATTTTTCCGCAATATTCTAAAAATTGACCGCATGCCCGCCACAGAAATTAATTTAAAAGGCGGAATCCTTGCACTCCACTTGACTGACCTTGTCGGAGTTCCCCTGTGGCAGACAAGATCCTCGATTTATTTTTCCGTAAAATTCTAAAAATTGACCGCTTGCCCGCCACAGGAATTAATTTAAACGGCGGAATCCTTGCAATCCACTTGACTGACCTTGTCGGAGTTCCCCTGAGGCAGGCAAGAACCTCGATTTATTTTTCTATTAATTTTTCCGTACAATTCTAAAAACTGACCGCTTGCCCGCCACAGGAATTAGTTTAAACGGCGGAATCCTTGCACTCCACTTGACTGACCTTGTCGGAGTTCCCCTGTGGCAGACAAGATCCTCGATTTATTTTTCCCTACAAAACTAAAAATTGACCGCTTGCCCGCCACAGGAATTAATTTAAACGGCGGAATCCTTGCAATCCACTTGACTGACCTTGTCGGAGTTCCCCTGCGGCAGGCAAGATCCTCGATTTATTTTTCCGCAATATTCTAAAAATTGACCGCTTGCCCGCCACAGAAATTAATTTAAAAGGCGGAATCCTTGCACTCCACTTGACTGACCTTGTCGGAGTTCCCCTGTGGCAGACAAGATCCTCGATTTATTTTTCCGTAAAATTCTAAAAATTGACCGCTTGCCCGCCACAGTAATTAATTTAAACGTCGGAATCCTTGCACTCCACTTGACTGACCTTGTCGGAGTTCCCCTGTGGCAGACAAGATCCTCGATTTATTTTTCCGTAAAATTCTAAAAATTGACCGCTTGCCCGCCACAGTAATTAATTTACACGTCGGAACCCTTGCACTCCACTTGACTGACCTTGTCGGAGTTCCCCTGTGGCAGACAAGATCCTCGATTTATTTTTCCGTAAAATTCTAAAAATTGACCGCTTGCCCGCCACAGTAATTAATTTACACGTCGGAATCCTTGCACTCCACTTGACTGACCTTGTCGGAGTTCCCTTGTGGCAGACAAGATTCTCGATTTATTTTTCTATTAATTTTTCCGTACAATTCTAAAAACTGACCGCTTGCCCGCCACAGGAATTAATTTAAACGGCGGAATCCTTGCACTCCACTTGACTGACCTTGTCGGAGTTCCCCTGTGGCAGACAAGATCCTCGATTTATTTTTCCGTACAATTCTAAAAACTGACCGCTTGCCCGCCACAGGAATTAATTTAAACGGCGGAATCCTTGCACTCCACTTGACTGACCTTGTCGGAGTTCTCCTGTGGCATTCAAGATTCTCGATTTATTTTTCCCTACAAGACTAAAAATTGACCGCTTGCCCGCCACATCAATTAATTTAAAAGGCGGAATCCTTGCACTCCACTTGACTGACCTTGTCGGAGTTCCCCTGTGGCAGACAAGATCCTCGATTTATTTTTCCCTACAAAACTAAAAATTGACCGCTTGCCCGCCACAGGAATTAATTTAAACGGCGGAATCCTTGCACTCCACTTGACTGACCTTGTCGGAGTTCCCCTGTGGCAGACAAGATCCTCGATTTATTTTTCCCTACAAAACTAAAAATTGACCGCTTGCCCGCCACAGGAATTAATTTAAACGGCGGAATCCTTGCACTCCACTTGACTGACCTTGTCGGAGTTCCCCTGTGGCAGACAAGATCCTCGATTTATTTTTTCGTAAAATTCTAAAAATTGACCGCTTGCCCGCCACAGTAATTAATTTAAACGTCGGAATCCTTGCACTCCACTTGACTGACCTTGTCGGAGTTCCCCTGTGGCATTCAAGATCCTCGATTTATTTTTCCCTACAAGACTAAAAATTGGCCGCTTGCCCGCCACATCAATTAATTTGAAAGGCGGAATCCTTGCACTCCACTTCACTGACCTTGTCGGAGTTCCCCTGCGGCAGACAAGATCCTCGATTTATTTTTCCCTACAAAACTAAAAATTGACCGCTTGCCCGCCACAGGAATTAATTTAAACGGCGGAATCCTTGCACTCCACTTGACTGACCTTGTCGGAGTTCTCCTGTGGCATTCAAGATTCTCGATTTATTTTTCCGTACAATTCTAAAAACTGACCGCTTGCCCGCCACAGGAATTAATTTAAACGGCGGAATCCTTGCACTCCACTTGACTGACCTTGTCGGAGTTCTCCTGTGGCATTCAAGATCCTCGATTTATTTTTCCGTACAATTCTAAAAACTGACCGCTTGCCCGCCACAGGAATTAATTTAAAAGGCGGAATCCTTGCACTCCACTTGACTGACCTTGTCGGAGTTCCCCTGTGGCAGGCAAGAACCTCGATTTATTTTTCTATTAATTTTTCCCTACAAAACTAAAAATTGACCGCTTGCCCGCCACAGGAATTAATTTAAACGGCGGAATCCTTGCACTCCACTTGACTGACCTTGTCGGAGTTCCCCTGTGGCAGACAAGATCCTCGATTTATTTTTCCCTACAAAACTAAAAATTGACCGCTTGCCCGCCACAGGAATTAATTTAAACGGCGGAATCCTTGCACTCCACTTGACTGACCTTGTCGGAGTTCTCCTGTGGCATTCAAGATCCTCGATTTATTTTTCCCTACAAAACTAGAAATTGACCGCTTGCCCGCCACAGGAATTAATTTAAACGGCGGAATCCTTGCACTCCACTTGACTGACCTTGTCGGAGTTCCCCTGTGGCAGGCAAGAACCTCGATTTATTTTTCTATTAATTTTTCCCTACAAAACTAAAAATTGACCGCTTGCCCGCCACAGGAATTAATTTAAACGGCGGAATCCTTGCACTCCACTTGACTGACCTTGTCGGAGTTCCCCTGCGGCAGGCAAGAGCCTCGATTTATTTTTCTATTAATTTTTCCCTACAAAACTAAAAATTGACCGCTTGCCCGCCACAGGAATTTATTTAAACGGCGGAATCCTTGCACTCCGCTTGACTGACCTTGTCGGAGTTCCCCTGTGGCAGACAAGATCCTCGATTTATTTTTCCCTACAAAACTAAAAATTGACCGCTTGCCCGCCACAGGAATTAATTTAAACGGCGGAATCCTTGCACTCCACTTGACTGACCTTGTCGGAGTTCCCCTGTGGCAGACAAGATCCTCGATTTATTTTTCCCTACAAAACTAAAAATTGACCGCTTGCCCGCCACAGGAATTAATTTAAACGGCGGAATCCTTGCACTCCACTTGACTGACCTTGTCGGAGTTCCCCTGTGGCAGACAAGATCCTCGATTTATTTTTCCCTACAAAACTAAAAATTGACCGCTTGCCCGCCACAGGAATTAATTTAAACGGCGGAATCCTTGCACTCCACTTGACTGACCTTGTCGGAGTTCCCCTGTGGCAGACAAGATCCTCGATTTATTTTTCCTTAAAATTCTAAAAATTGACCGCTTGCCCGCCACAGTAATTAATTTAAACGTCGGAATCCTTGCATTCCACTTGACTGACCTTGTCGGAGTTCCCCTGTGGCAGACAAGATCCTCGATTTATTTTTCCTTAAAATTCTAAAAATTGACCGCTTGCCCGCCACAGTAATTAATTTAAACGTCGGAATCCTTGCATTCCACTTGACTGACCTTGTCGGAGTTCCCCTGTGGCAGACAAGATCCTCGATTTATTTTTCCTTAAAATTCTAAAAATTGACCGCTTGCCCGCCACAGGAATTAATTTAAACGGCGGAATCCTTGCACTCCACTTGACTGACCTTGTCGGAGTTCCCCTGTGGCAGACAAGATCCTCGATTTATTTTTCCTTAAAATTCTAAAAATTGACCGCTTGCCCGCCACAGGAATTTATTTAAACGGCGGAATCCTTGCACTCCGCTTGACTGACCTTGTCGGAGTTCCCCTGTGGCAGGCAAGAACCTCGATTTATTTTTCTATTAATTTTTCCGTACAATTCTAAAAACTGACCGCTTGCCCGCCACAGGAATTAATTTAAACCGCGGAATCCTTGCACTCCACTTGACTGACCTTGTCGGAGTTCCCCTGTGGCAGACAAGATCCTCGATTTATTTTTCCCTACAAAACTAAAAATTGACCGCTTGCCCGCCACAGGAATTAATTTAAACGGCGGAATCCTTGCACTCCACTTGACTGACCTTGTCGGAGTTCCCCTGTGGCAGACAAGATCCTCGATTTATTTTTCCGTAAAATTCTAAAAACTGACCGCTTGCCCGCCACAGGAATTAATTTAAACGGCGGAATCCTTGCACTCCGCTTGACTGACCTTGTCGGAGTTCCCCTGTGGCAGACAAGATCCTCGATTTATTTTTCCCTACAAAACTAAAAATTGACCGCTTGCCCGCCACAGGAATTAATTTAAACGGCGGAATCCTTGCACTCCACTTGACTGACCTTGTCGGAGTTCCCCTGTGGCAGACAAGATCCTCGACTTATTTTTCCCTACAAAACTAAAAATTGACAGCTTGCCCGCCACAGGAATTAATTTAAACGGCGGAATCCTTGCACTCCACTTGACTGACCTTGTCGGAGTTCCCCTGTGGCAGACAAGATCCTCGATTTATTTTTCCCTACAAAACTAAAAATTGACCGCTTGCCCGCCACAGGAATTAATTTAAACGGCGGAATCCTTGCACTCCACTTGACTGACCTTGTCGGAGTTCCCCTGTGGCAGACAAGATCCTCGATTTATTTTTCCTTAAAATTCTAAAAATTGACCGCTTGCCCGCCACAGTAATTAATTTAAACGTCGGAATCCTTGCATTCCACTTGACTGACCTTGTCGGAGTTCCCCTGTGGCAGACAAGATCCTCGATTTATTTTTCCTTAAAATTCTAAAAATTGACCGCTTGCCCGCCACAGTAATTAATTTAAACGTCGGAATCCTTGCATTCCACTTGACTGACCTTGTCGGAGTTCCCCTGTGGCAGACAAGATCCTCGATTTATTTTTCCTTAAAATTCTAAAAATTGACCGCTTGCCCGCCACAGGAATTAATTTAAACGGCGGAATCCTTGCACTCCACTTGACTGACCTTGTCGGAGTTCCCCTGTGGCAGACAAGATCCTCGATTTATTTTTCCTTAAAATTCTAAAAATTGACCGCTTGCCCGCCACAGTAATTAATTTAAACGTCGGAATCCTTGCATTCCACTTGACTGACCTTGTCGGAGTTCCCCTGTGGCAGACAAGATCCACGATTTATTTTTCCGTAAAATCCTAAAAATTGACCGCTTGCCCGCCACAGGAATTTATTTAAACGGCGGAATCCTTGCACTCCACTTGACTGACCTTGTCGGAGTTCCCCTGTGGCAGACAAGATCCTCGATTTATTTTTCCCTACAAAACTAAAAATTGACCGCTTGCCCGCCACAGGAATTTATTTAAACGGCGGAATCCTTGCACTCCGCTTGACTGACCTTGTCGGAGTTCCCCTGTGGCAGGCAAGAACCTCGATTTATTTTTCTATTAATTTTTCCGTACAATTCTAAAAACTGACCGCTTGCCCGCCACAGGAATTAATTTAAACCGCGGAATCCTTGCACTCCACTTGACTGACCTTGTCGGAGTTCCCCTGTGGCAGACAAGATCCTCGATTTATTTTTCCCTACAAAACTAAAAATTGACCGCTTGCCCGCCACAGGAATTAATTTAAACGGCGGAATCCTTGCACTCCACTTGACTGACCTTGTCGGAGTTCCCCTGTGGCAGACAAGATCCTCGATTTATTTTTCCGTAAAATTCTAAAAACTGACCGCTTGCCCGCCACAGGAATTAATTTAAACGGCGGAATCCTTGCACTCCACTTGACTGACCTTGTCGGAGTTCCCCTGTGGCAGACAAGATCCTCGATTTATTTTTCCCTACAAAACTAAAAATTGACCGCTTGCCCGCCACAGGAATTAATTTAAACGGCGGAATCCTTGCACTCCACTTGACTGACCTTGTCGGAGTTCCCCTGTGGCAGACAAGATCCTCGATTTATTTTTCCCTACAAAACTAAAAATTGACCGCTTGCCCGCCACAGGAATTAATTTAAACGGCGGAATCCTTGCACTCCACTTGACTGACCTTGTCGGAGTTCCCCTGTGGCAGACAAGATCCTCGATTTATTTTTCCCTACAAAACCAAAAATTGACCGCTTGCCCGCCACAGGAATTAATTTAAACGGCGGAATCCTTGCACTCCACTTGACTGACCTTGTCGGAGTTCCCCTGTGGCAGACAAGATCCTCGATTTATTTTTCCTTAAAATTCTAAAAATTGACCGCTTGCCCGCCACAGTAATTAATTTAAACGTCGGAATCCTTGCACTCCACTTGACTGACCTTGTCGGAGTTCCCCTGTGGCAGACAAGATCCTCGATTTATTTTTCCGTAAAATTCTAAAAATTGACCGCTTGCCCGCCACAGGAATTTATTTAAACGGCGGAATCCTTGCACTCCACTTGACTGACCTTGTCGGAGTTCCCCTGTGGCAGACAAGATCCTCGATTTATTTTTCCGTAAAATTCTAAAAATTGACCGCTTGCCCGCCACCGTAATTAATTTAAACGGCGGAATCCTTGCAATCCACTTGACTGACCTTGTCGGAGTTCCCCTGTGGCAGACAAGATCCTCGATTTATTTTTCCCTACAAAACTAAAAATTGACCGCTTGCCCGCCACAGGAATTAATTTAAACGGCGGAATCCTTGCACTCCACTTGACTGACCTTGTCGGAGTTCCCCTGTGGCAGGCAAGATCCTCGATTTATTTTTCCGTAAAATTCTAAAAATTGACCGCACGGCGGAATCCTTGCAATCCACTTGACTGACCTTGTCGGAGTTCCCCTGTGGCAGACAAGATCCTCGATTTATTTTTCCGTAAAATTCTAAAAATTGACCGCTTGCCCGCCACAGTAATTAATTTAAACGGCGGAATCCTTGCACTCCACTTGACTGACCTTGTCGGAGTTCCCCTGTGGCAGGCAAGAACCTCGATTTATTTTTCCGCAATATTCTAAAAATTGACCGCTTGCCCGCCACATCAATTAATTTAAACGGCGGAATCCTTGCACTCCACTTGACTGACCTTGTCGGAGTTCCCCTGTGGCAGGCAAGAACCTCGATTTATTTTTCCGTAAAATTCTAAAAATTGACCGCTTGCCCGCCACAGTAATTAATTTAAACGGCGGAATCCTTGCACTCCACTTGACTGACCTTGTCGGAGTTCCCCTGTGGCAGGCAAGAACCTCGATTTATTTTTCCGCAATATTCTAAAAATTGACCGCTTGCCCGCCACATCAATTAATTTAAACGGCGGAATCCTTGCAATCCACTTGACTGACCTTGTCGGAGTTCCCCTGTGGCAGACAAGATCCTCGATTTATTTTTCCGTAAAATTCTAAAAATTGACCGCTTGCCCGCCACAGTAATTAATTTAAACGGCGGAATCCTTGCACTCCACTTGACTGACCTTGTCGGAGTTCCCCTGTGGCAGACAAGATCCTCGATTTATTTTTCCGCAATATTCTAAAAATTGACCGCTTGCCCGCCACATCAATTAATTTAAACGGCGGAATCCTTGCACTCCACTTGACTGACCTTGTCGGAGTTCCCCTGTGGCAGACAAGATCCTCGATTTATTTTTCCGTAAAATTCTAAAAATTGACCGCTTGCCCGCCACCGTAATTAATTTAAACGGCGGAATCCTTGCAATCCACTTGACTGACCTTGTCGGAGTTCCCCTGTGGCAGACAAGATCCTCGATTTATTTTTCCCTACAAAACTAAAAATGGACCGCTTGCCCGCCACAGTAATTAATTTAAACGGCGGAATCCTTGCACTCCACTTGACTAACCTTGTCGGAGTTCCCCTGTGGCAGACAAGATCCTCGATTTATTTTTCCTTAAAATTCTAAAAATTGACCGCTTGCCCGCCACAGTAATTAATTTAAACGTCGGAATCCTTGCACTCCACTTGACTGACCTTGTCGGAGTTCCCCTGTGGCAGACAAGATCCTCGATTTATTTTTCCGTAAAATTCTAAAAACTGACCGCTTGCCCGCCACAGGAATTTATTTAAACGGCGGAATCCTTGCACTCCACTTGACTGACCTTGTCGGAGTTCCCCTGTGGCAGACAAGATCCTCGATTTATTTTTCCCTACAAAACTAAAAATTGACCGCTTGCCCGCCACAGGAATTAATTTAAACGGCGGAATCCTTGCACTCCACTTGACTGACCTTGTCGGAGTTCCCCTGTGGCAGACAAGATCCTCGATTTATTTTTCCGCAATATTCTAAAAATTGACCGCTTGCCCGCCACAGAAATTAATTTAAAAGGCGGAATCCTTGCACTCCACTTGACTGACCTTGTCGGAGTTCCCCTGTGGCAGACAAGATCCTCGATTTATTTTTCCGTAAAATTCTAAAAATTGACCGCTTGCCCGCCACATGAATTAATTTTGTTATGGTCCCACATAACGATTTTAATTATTGTTTGAATTCGCGCCATGAGCAAGCGCGCCCCAATTCTAATCGCCATTTTGAGCGTCTCTTTTGTCTCTCAGTCAGAGAGTGATTAGTTGTTGTGTCGTAGCTACATCTGTAGCAATATTGTTTTCTGTAATATTTTTGTCTCACTGTTAAAAGGTAATAAATCATTATTACAAGAGATTAATTGTTTTTGTTAACTAAAGTACTCCTCTGCTGAATTAAGAGTAGTTGAGTATACAACAAATTGGCGACCACGAATAAGAAGAATCTACATTTGGATCAACTATTGGGTTGCTATAAGACCTTGAAAGTAAATTTGGTTTCAACCAAGGCAGGCAAGATTCTAATTGGGATACTTAGAAGTCCAGTTGTTACTAGAATAGCTGGCAGAGTATAAAAATTCAAAAGATCCTGAAAAAAAGGTACCAAGAATTCTTAAACGCTTCCGAGCTAAAAGATCTGGTATAAATACGATTCTAATAATAAATTAGCTAATAAAGTGCTCCTCCTGATCATTTATATAAAGATAGAGATCATATTACTCTGGAACTATGTTGAAAAACGAAGGAAAAATGTTGAAAAACGAAGGAGAACAAGATCCTCTCGTGAAACTGATGCAAATGATGGAAGAAACTCAAAGGAAAATGCAAGAGTTGTTAGTCCAGCACGGAGAAAGGTTCAAAGCATTGGAGAACTCGCCACCACAGGTCACAGAGCCACCGGTAGCCCATACAGTTCGACTTATGAGTGATTTGGAGAAAAGGATACCAAAATTCTCTTTCAATATTGAAATGGAATTATCCTTTGCAGATTGGTTTACTCGTTACGAAGATATCTTCTCCATCGACGGACAAAGTCTAGATGACGCCTCAAAACAACGCCTTCTTCTTGGGAAGTTGGA
Source organism: Oscheius sp. DF5033 (assembly GCA_964036215.1). NCBI lineage: Eukaryota > Metazoa > Nematoda > Chromadorea > Rhabditida > Rhabditidae > Oscheius > Oscheius sp. DF5033. The sequence goes on along the minus strand of CAXIWN010000042.1, from coordinate 4,395 downwards.
CGACGAAGCGTACAAACGATTTGAGAGCCATATTCTGCCAAAAAAACCCAAAGAACTCGAGTTCAAGGAAACTGTTGGCATTCTGAAAGAGATATTCGATTTACAGGTTTCTCTCTTCACACGCAATACGCTTGTTGGACAGAAAAATTCGATAAATCCCCTCACGAAAGCGATCAAGCTTACGGAGATCGAATTAATGAACGGTTCCACAAAGTAATGAGCGAAATGGACATAGAAGGATACAAAGTTCTCAGATTTCTCGTAGGATTGAAGTCGAGAGAGGACGTCGAGCATCTGCCATTCCTTTTGTCCTACGCCGACCGAGTTCGTAAAGAAAATCCTGATAAGAAAGTAAAGTTACAGGACATAATACGAGAGCTGAAAAATCTCCGGATGTACAAGGGAGAAAGCGAGCTAATTTCAAAGGATTCAAATAAAATCCACCAGGTTACAAAACCTCAATATAATAAACAGAAACCACAATTCAAACGACATGAAAATAAAGGCCATTTTCCCAACGACCATAATTTCAAGGGAGGGAATGGTAAATACTGTGCTTATTGTAAAAAACAAGGCCATAATACAGACGAATGCTATAAGAAAAATCCAAATTTAGCACGAAAGAGTAAAAATCAGCACCGGCACTACAAGAAGGATTCTCAAGTTAGATCTGTTGGACTGCAGCCAACTCCTGACAAATTGGAATCCCAATCCATAAATTCTGTTCGCAGATATACCAACATTGTAGTAAATGGGACACTTTACTTTCTTATCAGGATTTTCTTTACGAACTCGGTCGGCGTAGGACAAAAGGAATGGCAGATGCTCGACGTCCTCTCTCGACTTCAATCCTACGAGAAATCTGAGAACTTTGTATCCTTCTATGTCCATTTCGCTCATTACTTTGTGGAACCGTTCATTAATTCGATCTCCGTAAGCTTGATCGCTTTCGTGAGGGGATTTATCGAATTTTTCTGTCCAACAAGCGTATTGCGTGTGAAGAGAGAAACCTGTAAATCGAATATCTCTTTCAGAATGCCAACAGTTTCCTTGAACTCGAGTTCTTTGGGTTTTTTTGGCAGAATATGGCTCTCAAATCGTTTGTACGCTTCGTCGTCCAACTTCCCAAGAAGAAGGCGTTGTTTTGAGGCGTCATCTAGACTTTGTCCGTCGATGGAGAAGATATCTTCGTAACGAGTAAACCAATCTGCAAAGGATAATTCCATTTCAATATTGAAAGAGAATTTTGGTATCCTTTTCTCCAAATCACTCATAAGTCGAACTGTATGGGCTACCGGTGGCTCTGTGACCTGTGGTGGCGAGTTCTCCAATGCTTTGAACCTTTCTCCGTGCTGGACTAACAACTCTTGCATTTTCCTTTGAGTTTCTTCCATCATTTGCATCAGTTTCACGAGAGGATCTTGTTCTCCTTCGTTTTTCAACATTTTTCCTTCGTTTTTCAACATAGTTCCAGAGTAATATGATCTCTATCTTTATATAAATGATCAGGAGGAGCACTTTATTAGCTAATTTATTATTAGAATCGTATTTATAGATCCTCGTAAGCGTTTAAGAATTCTTGGTACCTTTTTTTCAGGATCTTTTGAATTTTTATACTCTGCCAGCTATTCTAGTAACAACTGGACTTCTAAGTATCCCAATTAGAATCTTGCCTGCCTTGGTTGAAACCAAATTTACTTTCAAGGTCTTATAGCAACCCAATAGTTGATCCAAATGTAGATTCTTCTTATTCGTGGTCGCCAATTTGTTGTATACTCAACTACTCTTAATTCAGCAGAGGAGTACTTTAGTTAACAAAAACAATTAATCTCTTGTAATAATGATTTATTACCTTTTAACAGTGAGACAAAAATATTACAGAAAACAATATTGCTACAGATGTAGCTACGACACAACAACTAATCACTCTCTGACTGAGAGACAAAAGAGACGCTCAAAATGGCGATTAGAATTGGGGCGCGCTTGCTCATGGCGCGAATTCAAACAATAATTAAAATCGTTATGTGGGACCATAACAAAATTAATTCATGTGGCGGGCAAGCGGTCAATTTTTAGAATTTTACGGAAAAATAAATCGAGGATCTTGTCTGCCACAGGGGAACTCCGACAAGGTCAGTCAAGTGGAGTGCAAGGATTCCGCCTTTTAAATTAATTTCTGTGGCGGGCAAGCGGTCAATTTTTAGAATATTGCGGAAAAATAAATCGAGGATCTTGTCTGCCACAGGGGAACTCCGACAAGGTCAGTCAAGTGGAGTGCAAGGATTCCGCCGTTTAAATTAATTCCTGTGGCGGGCAAGCGGTCAATTTTTAGTTTTGTAGGGAAAAATAAATCGAGGATCTTGTCTGCCACAGGGGAACTCCGACAAGGTCAGTCAAGTGGAGTGCAAGGATTCCGCCGTTTAAATAAATTCCTGTGGCGGGCAAGCGGTCAGTTTTTAGAATTTTACGGAAAAATAAATCGAGGATCTTGTCTGCCACAGGGGAACTCCGACAAGGTCAGTCAAGTGGAGTGCAAGGATTCCGACGTTTAAATTAATTACTGTGGCGGGCAAGCGGTCAATTTTTAGAATTTTAAGGAAAAATAAATCGAGGATCTTGTCTGCCACAGGGGAACTCCGACAAGGTTAGTCAAGTGGAGTGCAAGGATTCCGCCGTTTAAATTAATTACTGTGGCGGGCAAGCGGTCCATTTTTAGTTTTGTAGGGAAAAATAAATCGAGGATCTTGTCTGCCACAGGGGAACTCCGACAAGGTCAGTCAAGTGGATTGCAAGGATTCCGCCGTTTAAATTAATTACGGTGGCGGGCAAGCGGTCAATTTTTAGAATTTTACGGAAAAATAAATCGAGGATCTTGTCTGCCACAGGGGAACTCCGACAAGGTCAGTCAAGTGGAGTGCAAGGATTCCGCCGTTTAAATAAATTCCTGTGGCGGGCAAGCGGTCAATTTTTAGTTTTGTAGGGAAAAAGTAATAGAAAAATAAATCGAGGTTCTTGCCTGCCACAGGGGAACTCCGACAAGGTCAGTCAAGTGGAGTGCAAGGATTCCGCCGTTTAAATTAATTGATGTGGCGGGCAAGCGGTCAATTTTTAGAATATTGCGGAAAAATAAATCGAGGATCTTGTCTGCCACAGGGGAACTCCGACAAGGTCAGTCAAGTGGAGTGCAAGGATTCCGCCGTTTAAATTAATTACTGTGGCGGGCAAGCGGTCAATTTTTAGAATTTTACGGAAAAATAAATCGAGGATCTTGTCTGCCACAGGGGAACTCCGACAAGGTCAGTCAAGTGGATTGCAAGGATTCCGCCGTTTAAATTAATTGATGTGGCGGGCAAGCGGTCAATTTTTAGAATATTGCGGAAAAATAAATCGAGGTTCTTGCCTGCCACAGGGGAACTCCGACAAGGTCAGTCAAGTGGAGTGCAAGGATTCCGCCGTTTAAATTAATTACTGTGGCGGGCAAGCGGTCAATTTTTAGAATTTTACGGAAAAATAAATCGAGGTTCTTGCCTGCCACAGGGGAACTCCGACAAGGTCAGTCAAGTGGAGTGCAAGGATTCCGCCGTTTAAATTAATTGATGTGGCGGGCAAGCGGTCAATTTTTAGAATATTGCGGAAAAATAAATCGAGGTTCTTGCCTGCCACAGGGGAACTCCGACAAGGTCAGTCAAGTGGAGTGCAAGGATTCCGCCGTTTAAATTAATTACTGTGGCGGGCAAGCGGTCAATTTTTAGAATTTTACGGAAAAATAAATCGAGGATCTTGTCTGCCACAGGGGAACTCCGACAAGGTCAGTCAAGTGGATTGCAAGGATTCCGCCGTGCGGTCAATTTTTAGAATTTTACGGAAAAATAAATCGAGGATCTTGCCTGCCACAGGGGAACTCCGACAAGGTCAGTCAAGTGGAGTGCAAGGATTCCGCCGTTTAAATTAATTCCTGTGGCGGGCAAGCGGTCAATTTTTAGTTTTGTAGGGAAAAATAAATCGAGGATCTTGTCTGCCACAGGGGAACTCCGACAAGGTCAGTCAAGTGGATTGCAAGGATTCCGCCGTTTAAATTAATTACGGCGGCGGGCAAGCGGTCAATTTTTAGAATTTTACGGAAAAATAAATCGAGGATCTTGTCTGCCACAGGGGAACTCCGACAAGGTCAGTCAAGTGGAGTGCAAGGATTCCGCCGTTTAAATAAATTCCTGTGGCGGGCAAGCGGTCAATTTTTAGAATTTTACGGAAAAATAAATCGAGGATCTTGTCTGCCACAGGGGAACTCCGACAAGGTCAGTCAAGTGGAGTGCAAGGATTCCGACGTTTAAATTAATTACTGTGGCGGGCAAGCGGTCAATTTTTAGAATTTTAAGGAAAAATAAATCGAGGATC
>CAXIWN010000041.1:85000-100000 GCA_964036215.1 Oscheius sp. DF5033 | reverse complement strand
GATCGCCAAAAATCCAAATCGCCAAAAATCCAAATCGCCAAAAATCCAAATCGCCAAAATTGGCGATCGCCAAAAATCCAAATCGCCAAAATTGGCGATCGCCAAAAATCCAAATCGCCAAAAATCCAAATCGCCAAAAATCCAAATCGCCAAAATTGGCGATCGCCAAAAATCCAAATCGCCAAAAATCCAAATCGCCAAAAATCCAAATCGCCAAAATTGGCGATCGCCAAAAATCCAAATCGCCAAAAATCCAAATCGCCAAAAATCCAAATCGCCAAAAATCCAAATCGCCAAAATTGGCGATCGCCAAAAATCCAAATCGCCAAAAATCCAAATCGCCAAAAATCCAAATCGCCAAAAATCCAAATCGCCAAAAATCCAAATCGCCAAAATTGGCGATCGCCAAAAATCCAAATCGCCAAAAATCCAAATCGCCAAAAATCCAAATCGCCAAAAATCCAAATCGCCAAAAATCCAAATCGCCAAAAATCCAAATCGCCAAAAATCCAAATCGCCAAAATTGGCGATCGCCAAAAATCCAAATCGCCAAAAATCCAAATCGCCAAAAATCCAAATCGCCAAAATTGGCGTTCGCCAAAAATCCAAATCGCCAAAAATCCAAATCGCCAAAAATCCAAATCGCCAAAAATCCAAATCGCCAAAAATCCAAATCGCCAAATTTGGCGATCGCCAAAAATCCAAATCGCCAAAAATCCAAATCGCCAAAATTGGCGATCGCCAAAAATCCAAATCGCCAAAAATCCAAATCGCCAAAAATCCAAATCGCCAAATTTGGCGATCGCCAAAAATCCAAATCGCCAAAAATCCAAATCGCCAAAATTGGCGATCGCCAAAAATCCAAATCGCCAAAAATCCAAATCGCCAAAAATCCAAATCGCCAAAAATCCAAATCGCCAAAATTTGCGATCGCCAAAAATCCAAATCGCCAAAAATCCAAATCGCCAAAAATCCAAATCGCCAAAAATCCAAATCGCCAAAATTGGCGATCGCCAAAAATCCAAATCGCCAAAAATCCAAATCGCCAAAATTGGCGATCGCCAAAAATCCAAATCGCCAAAAATCCAAATCGCCAAAAATCCAAATCGCCAAAAATCCAAATCGCCAAAATTTGCGATCGCCAAAAATCCAAATCGCCAAAAATCCAAATCGCCAAAAATCCAAATCGCCAAAAATCCAAATCGCCAAAATTGGCGATCGCCAAAAATCCAAATCGTCAAAAATTCAAATCGCCAAAATTTGCGATCGCCAAAAATCCAAATCGCCAAAAATCCAAATCGCCAAAAATCCAAATCGCCAAAAATCCAAATCGGCAAAAATCCAAATCGCCAAAAATCCAAATCGCCAAAAATCCAAATCGCCAAAATTGGCGATCGCCAAAAATCCAAATCGCCAAAAATCCAAATCGCCAAAAATCCAAATCGCCAAAAATCCAAATCGCCAAAAATCCAAAACGCCAAAAATCCAAATCGCCAAAATTGGCGATCGCCAAAAATCCAAATCGCCAAAATTGGCGATCGCCAAAAATCCAAATCGCCAAAATTGGCGATCGCCAAAAATCCAAATCGCCAAAATTGGCGATCGCCAAAAATCCAAATCGCCAAAAATCCAAATCGCCAAAATTGGCGATCGCCAAAAATCCAAATCGCCAAAAATCCAAATCGCCAAAAATCCAAATCGCCAAAAATCCAAATCGGCAAAAATCCAAATCGCCAAAAATCCAAATCGCCAAAAATCCAAATCGCCAAAATTGGCGTTCGCCAAAAATCCAAATCGCCAAAAATCCAAATCGCCAAAAATCCAAATCGCCAAAAATCCAAAACGCCAAAAATCCAAATCGCCAAAAATCCAAATCGCCAAAATTGGCGATCGTCAAAAATCCAAATCGCCAAAAATCCAAATCGCCAAAAATCCAAATCGCCAAAAATCCAAATCGCCAAAATTGGCGATCGCCAAAAATCCAAATCGCCAAAAATCCAAATCGCCAAAAATCCAAATCGCCAAAAATCCAAATCGCCAAAATTGGCGATCGCCAAAAATCCAAATCGCCAAAAATCCAAATCGCCAAAATTGGCGATCGCCCAAAATCCAAATCGCCAAAATCCAAATCGCCAAAAATCCAAATCGCCAAAATTGGCGATCGCCCAAAATCCAAATCGCCAAAAATCCAAATCGCCAAAAATCCAAATCGCCAAAATTGGCGATCGCCAAAAATCCAAATCGCCAAAATTGGCGATCGCCAAAAATCCAAATCGCCAAAATTGGCGATCGCCAAAAATCCAAATCGCCAAAATTGGCGATCGCCAAAAATCCAAATCGCCAAAATTGGCGATCGCCAAAAATCCAAATCGCCAAAATTGGCGATCGCCAAAAATCCAAATCGCCAAAATTGGCGATCGCCAAAAATCCAAATCGCCAAAAATCCAAATCGCCAAAATTGGCGTTCGCCAAAAATCCAAATCGCCAAAAATCCAAATCGCCAAAAATCCAAATCGCCAAAAATGCAAAACGCCAAAAATCCAAATCGCCAAAAATCCAAATCGCCAAAAATCCAAATCGCCAAAAATCCAAATCGCCAAAAATACAAATCGCCAAAATTGGCGATCGCCAAAAATCCAAATCGCCAAAAATCCAAATCGCCAAAAATCCAAATCGCCAAAAATCCAAATCGCCAAAATTGGCGATCGCCAAAAATCCAAATCGCCAAAAATCCAAATCGCCAAAAATCCAAATCGCCAAAAATCCAAATCGCCAAAATTGGCGATCGCCAAAAATCCAAATCGCCAAAAATCCAAATCGCCAAAAATCCAAATCGCCAAAATTGGCGATCGCCAAAAATCCAAATCGCCAAAAATCCAAATCGCCAAAATTGGCGATCGCCAAAAATCCAAATCGCCAAAATTTGCGATCGCCAAAAATCCAAATCGCCAAAAATCCAAATCGCCAAAAATCCAAATCGCCAAAAATCCAAATCGCCAAAAATCCAAATCGCCAAAATTGGCGATCGCCAAAAATCCAAATCGCCAAAAATCCAAATCGCCAAAATTGGCGATCGCCAAAAATCCAAATCGCCAAAAATCCAAATCGCCAAAAATCCAAATCGCCAAAAATCCAAATCGCCAAAAATCCAAATCGGCAAAAATCCAAATCGCCAAAAATCCAAATCGCCAAAAATCCAAATCGTCAAAATTGGCGATCGCCAAAAATCCAAATCGCCAAAAATCCAAATCGCCAAAAATCCAAATCGCCAAAAATCCAAATCGCCAAAAATCCAAAACGCCAAAAATCCAAATCGCCAAAAATCCAAAGCGCCAAAAATCCAAATCGCCAAAAATCCAAAACGCCAAAAATCCAAATCGCCAAAATTGGCGATCGCCAAAAATCCAAATCGCCAAAAATCCAAATCGCCAAAAATCCAAATCGCCAAAAATCCAAATCGCCAAAATTGGCGATCGCCAAAAATCCAAATCGCCAAAAATCCAAATCGCCAAAATTGGCGATCGCCCAAAATCCAAATCGCCAAAATCCAAATCGCCAAAAATCCAAATCGCCAAAAATCCAAATCGCCAAAATTGGCGATCGCCAAAAATCCAAATCGCCAAAATTGGCGATCGCCAAAAATCCAAATCGCCAAAAATCCAAATCGCCAAAAATCCAAATCGCCAAAAATCCAAATCGCCAAAATTGGCGATCGCCAAAAATCCAAATCGCCAAAAATCCAAATCGCCAAAAATCCAAATCGCCAAAAATGCAAAACGCCAAAAATCCAAATCGCCAAAAATCCAAATCGCCAAAAATCCAAATCGCCAAAAATCCAAATCGCCAAAAATACAAATCGCCAAAATTGGCGATCGCCAAAAATCCAAATCGCCAAAAATCCAAATCGCCAAAAATCCAAATCGCCAAAATTGGCGATCGCCAAAAATCCAAATCGCCAAAATTGGCGATCGCCAAAAATCCAAATCGCCAAAATTTGCGATCGCCAAAAATCCAAATCGCCAAAAATCCAAATCGCCAAAAATCCAAATCGCCAAAAATCCAAATCGCCAAAAATCCAAATCGCCAAAATTGGCGATCGCCAAAAATCCAAATCGCCAAAAATCCAAATCGCCAAAATTGGCGATCGCCAAAAATCCAAATCGCCAAAAATCCAAATCGCCAAAAATCCAAATCGCCAAAAATCCAAATCGCCAAAAATCCAAAACGCCAAAAATCCAAATCGCCAAAAATCCAAATCGCCAAAAATCCAAATCGCCAAAAATCCAAATCGCCAAAATTGGCGTTCGCCAAAAATCCAAATCGCCAAAAATCCAAATCGCCAAAATTGGCGATCGCCAAAAATCCAAATCGCCAAAAATCCAAATCGCCAAAATTGGCGATCGCCCAAAATCCAAATCGCCAAAATCCAAATCGCCAAAAATCCAAATCGCCAAAAATCCAAATCGCCAAAATTGGCGATCGCCAAAAATCCAAATCGCCAAAATTGGCGATCGCCAAAAATCCAAATCGCCAAAAATCCAAATCGCCAAAAATCCAAATCGCCAAAAATCCAAATCGCCAAAAATCCAAATCGCCAAAAATCCAAATCGCCAAAAATCCAAATCGCCAAAAATCCAAATCGCCAAAAATCCAAATCGCCAAAATTGGCGATCGCCAAAAATCCAAATCGCCAAAAATCCAAATCGCCAAAAATCCAAATCGCCAAAAATCCAAATCGCCAAAATTGGCGATCGCCAAAAATCCAAATCGCCAAAAATCCAAATCGCCAAAATTGGCGATCGCCAAAAATCCAAATCGCCAAAATTGGCGATCGCCAAAAATCCAAATCGCCAAAATTGGCGATCGCCAAAAATCCAAATCGCCAAAATTGGCGATCGCCAAAAATCCAAATCGCCAAAAATCCAAATCGCCAAAAATCCAAATCGCCAAAAATCCAAATCGCCAAAAATCCAAATCGCCAAAAATCCAAATCGCCAAAAATCCAAATCGCCAAAATTGGCGATCGCCCAAAATCCAAATCGCCAAAAATCCAAATCGCCAAAAATCCAAATCGCCAAAAATCCAAATCGCCAAAAATCCAAATCGCCAAAAATCCAAATCGCCAAAAATCCAAATCGCCAAAAATCCAAATCGCCAAAAATCCAAATCGCCAAAAATCCAAATCGCCAAAAATCCAAATCGCCAAAAATCCAAATCGCCAAAATTGGCGATCGCCAAAAATCCAAATCGCCAAAAATCCAAATCGCCAAAAATCCAAATCGCCAAAAATCCAAATCGCCAAAATTGGCGATCGCCAAAAATCCAAATCGCCAAAAATCCAAATCGCCAAAATTGGCGATCGCCAAAAATCCAAATCGCCAAAATTGGCGATCGCCAAAAATCCAAATCGCCAAAATTGGCGATCGCCAAAAATCCAAATCGCCAAAATTGGCGATCGCCAAAAATCCAAATCGCCAAAATTGGCGATCGCCAAAAATCCAAATCGCCAAAAATCCAAATCGCCAAAAATCCAAATCGCCAAAAATCCAAATCGCCAAAAATCCAAATCGCCAAAAATCCAAATCGCCAAAAATCCAAATCGCCAAAAATCCAAATCGCCAAAATTGGCGATCGCCCAAAATCCAAATCGCCAAAAATCCAAATCGCCAAAAATCCAAATCGCCAAAAATCCAAATCGCCAAAAATCCAAATCGCCAAAAATCCAAATCGCCAAAATTGGCGATCGCCAAAAATCCAAATCGCCAAAAATCCAAATCGCCAAAAATCCAAATCGCCAAAAATCCAAATCGCCAAAAATCCAAATCGCCAAAAATCCAAATAGCCAAAATTGGCGATCGCCAAAAATCCAAATCGCCAAAAATCCAAATCGCCAAAATTGGCGATCGCCAAAAATCCAAATCGCCAAAAATCCAAATCGCCAAAATTGGCGATCGCCAAAAATCCAAATCGCCAAAATTGGCGATCGCCAAAAATCCAAATCGCCAAAAATCCAAATCGCCAAAAATCCAAATCGGCAAAAATCCAAATCGCCAAAAATCCAAATCGCCAAAAATCCAAATCGCCAAAATTGGCGATCGCCAAAAATCCAAATCGCCAAAAATCCAAATCGCCAAAAATCCAAATCGCCAAAAATCCAAAACGCCAAAAATCCAAATCGCCAAAAATCCAAATCGCCAAAATTGGCGATCGTCAAAAATCCAAATCGCCAAAAATCCAAATCGCCAAAAATCCAAATCGCCAAAAATCCAAATCGCCAAAATTGGCGATCGCCAAAAATCCAAATCGCCAAAAATCCAAATCGCCAAAAATCCAAATCGCCAAAAATCCAAATCGCCAAAAATCCAAATCGCCAAAAATCCAAATCGCCAAAAATCCAAATCGCCAAAATTGGCGATCGCCAAAAATCCAAATCGCCAAAAATCCAAATCGCCAAAAATCCAAATCGCCAAAAATCCAAATCGCCAAAAATCCAAATCGCCAAAATTGGCGATCGCCCAAAATCCAAATCGCCAAAATCCAAATCGCCAAAAATCCAAATCGCCAAAAATCCAAATCGCCAAAATTGGCGATCGCCAAAAATCCAAATCGCCAAAATTGGCGATCGCCAAAAATCCAAATCGCCAAAAATCCAAATCGCCAAAAATCCAAATCGCCAAAAATCCAAATCGCCAAAAATCCAAATCGCCAAAAATCCAAATCGCCAAAAATCCAAATCGCCAAAAATCCAAATCGCCAAAAATCCAAATCGCCAAAAATCCAAATCGCCAAAAATCCAAATCGCCAAAATTGGCGATCGCCAAAAATCCAAATCGCCAAAAATCCAAATAGCCAAAATTGGCGATCGCCAAAAATCCAAATCGCCAAAAATCCAAATCGCCAAAATTGGCGATCGCCAAAAATCCAAATCGCCAAAATTTGCGATCGCCAAAAATCCAAATCGCCAAAAATCCAAATCGCCAAAAATCCAAATCGCCAAAAATCCAAATCGCCAAAATTGGCGATCGCCAAAAATCCAAATCGCCAAAATTGGCGATCGCCAAAAATCCAAATCGCCAAAAATCCAAATCGCCAAAAATCCAAATCGGCAAAAATCCAAATCGCCAAAAATCCAAATCGCCAAAAATCAAAATCGCCAAAATTGGCGATCGCCAAAAATCCAAATCGCCAAAAATCCAAATCGCCAAAAATCCAAATCGCCAAAAATCCAAAACGCCAAAAATCCAAATCGCCAAAAATCCAAATCGCCAAAATTGGCGATCGTCAAAAATCCAAATCGCCAAAAATCCAAATCGCCAAAAATCCAAATCGCCAAAAATCCAAATCGCCAAAAATCCAAATCGCCAAAAATCCAAATCGCCAAAATTGGCGATCGCCAAAAATCCAAATCGCCAAAAATCCAAATCGCCCAAAATCCAAATCGCCAAAATCCAAATCGCCAAAAATCCAAATCGCCAAAAATCCAAATCGCCAAAATTGGCGATCGCCAAAAATCCAAATCGCCAAAATTGGCGATCGCCAAAAATCCAAATCGCCAAAAATCCAAATCGCCAAAAATCCAAATCGCCAAAAATCCAAATCGCCAAAAATCCAAAACGCCAAAAATCCAAATCGCCAAAAATCCAAATCGCCAAATTTGGCGATCGCCAAAAATCCAAATCGCCAAAAATCCAAATCGCCAAAAATACAAATCGCCAAAATTGGCGATCGCCAAAAATCCAAATCGCCAAAAATCCAAATCGCCAAAAATCCAAATCGCCAAAAATCCAAATCGCCAAAATTGGCGATCGCCAAAAATCCAAATCGCCAAAAATCCAAATCGCCAAAAATCCAAATCGCCAAAAATCCAAATCGCCAAAAATCCAAATCGCCAAAATTGGCGATCGCCAAAAATCCAAATCGCCAAAAATCCAAATCGCCAAAAATCCAAATCGCCAAAAATCCAAATCGCCAAAATTTGCGATCGCCAAAAATCCAAATCGCCAAAAATCCAAATCGCCAAAAATCCAAATCGCCAAAAATCCAAATCGCCAAAAATCCAAATCGCCAAAATTGGCGATCGCCAAAAATCCAAATCGCCAAAAATCCAAATCGCCAAAATTGGCGATCGCCAAAAATCCAAATCGCCAAAAATCCAAATCGCCAAAAATCCAAATCGCCAAAAATCCAAATCGCCAAAATTTGCGATCGCCAAAAATCCAAATCGCCAAAAATCCAAATCGCCAAAAATCCAAATCGCCAAAAATCCAAATCGCCAAAAATCCAAATCGGCAAAAATCCAAATCGCCAAAAATCCAAATCGCCAAAAATCCAAATCGCCAAAATTGGCGATCGCCAAAAATCCAAATCGCCAAAAATCCAAATCGCCAAAAATCCAAATCGCCAAAAATCCAAATCGCCAAAAATCCAAATCGGCAAAAATCCAAATCGCCAAAAATCCAAATCGCCAAAAATCCAAATCGCCAAAATTGGCGATCGCCAAAAATCCAAATCGCCAAAAATCCAAATCGCCAAAAATCCAAATCGCCAAAAATCCAAATCGCCAAAAATCCAAAACGCCAAAAATCCAAATCGCCAAAAATCCAAATCGCCAAAATTTGCGATCGCCAAAAATCCAAATCGCCAAAAATCCAAATCGCCAAAAATCCAAAACGCCAAAAATCCAAATCGCCAAAAATCCAAATCGCCAAAAATCCAAATCGCCAAAATTGGCGATCGCCAAAAATCCAAATCGTCAAAAATTCAAATCGCCAAAATTTGCGATCGCCAAAAATCCAAATCGCCAAAAATCCAAATCGCCAAAAATCCAAATCGCCAAAAATCCAAATCGCCAAAAATCCAAATCGGCAAAAATCCAAATCGCCAAAAATCCAAATCGCCAAAAATCCAAATCGCCAAAATTGGCGATCGCCAAAAATCCAAATCGCCAAAAATCCAAATCGCCAAAAATCCAAATCGCCAAAAATCAAAATCGCCAAAAATCCAAAACGCCAAAAATCCAAATCGCCAAAAATCCAAATCGCCAAAAATCCAAATCGCCAAAAATCCAAAACGCCAAAAATCCAAATCGCCAAAATTGGCGATCGCCAAAAATCCAAATCGCCAAAATTGGCGATCGCCAAAAATCCAAATCGCCAAAATTGGCGATCGCCAAAAATCCAAATCGCCAAAATTGGCGATCGCCAAAAATCCAAATCGCCAAAAATCCAAATCGCCAAAATTGGCGATCGCCAAAAATCCAAATCGCCAAAAATCCAAATCGCCAAAAATCCAAATCGCCAAAAATCCAAATCGGCAAAAATCCAAATCGCCAAAAATCCAAATCGCCAAAAATCCAAATCGCCAAAATTGGCGTTCGCCAAAAATCCAAATCGCCAAAAATCCAAATCGCCAAAAATCCAAATCGCCAAAAATCCAAAACGCCAAAAATCCAAATCGCCAAAAATCCAAATCGCCAAAATTGGCGATCGTCAAAAATCCAAATCGCCAAAATTGGCGATCGCCAAAAATCCAAATCGCCAAAAATCCAAATCGCCAAAAATCCAAATCGCCAAAAATCCAAATCGCCAAAAATCCAAATCGCCAAAATTGGCGATCGCCAAAAATCCAAATCGCCAAAAATCCAAATCGCCAAAAATCCAAATCGCCAAAAATCCAAATCGCCAAAAATCCAAATCGGCAAAAATCCAAATCGCCAAAAATCCAAATCGCCAAAAATCCAAATCGCCAAAATTGGCGATCGCCAAAAATCCAAATCGCCAAAAATCCAAATCGCCAAAAATCCAAATCGCCAAAAATCCAAATCGCCAAAATTGGCGATCGCCAAAAATCCAAATCGCCAAAAATCCAAATCGCCAAAATTGGCGATCGCCCAAAATCCAAATCGCCAAAATCCAAATCGCCAAAAATCCAAATCGCCAAAAATCCAAATCGCCAAAATTGGCGATCGCCAAAAATCCAAATCGCCAAAATTGGCGATCGCCAAAAATCCAAATCGCCAAAATTGGCGATCGCCAAAAATCCAAATCGCCAAAAATCCAAATCGCCAAAAATCCAAATCGCCAAAATTGGCGATCGCCAAAAATCCAAATCGCCAAAAATCCAAATCGCCAAAAATCCAAATCGCCAAAAATCCAAATCGCCAAAATTGGCGATCGCCAAAAATCCAAATCGCCAAAAATCCAAATCGCCAAAAATCCAAATCGCCAAAAATGCAAAACGCCAAAAATCCAAATCGCCAAAAATCCAAATCGCCAAAAATCCAAATCGCCAAAAATCCAAATCGCCAAAAATACAAATCGCCAAAATTGGCGATCGCCAAAAATCCAAATCGCCAAAAATCCAAATCGCCAAAAATCCAAATCGCCAAAATTGGCGATCGCCAAAAATCCAAATCGCCAAAATTTGCGATCGCCAAAAATCCAAATCGCCAAAAATCCAAATCGCCAAAAATCCAAATCGCCAAAAATCCAAATCGCCAAAATTGGCGATCGCCAAAAATCCAAATCGCCAAAAATCCAAATCGCCAAAATTGGCGATCGCCAAAAATCCAAATCGCCAAAAATCCAAATCGCCAAAAATCCAAATCGCCAAAAATCCAAATCGCCAAAATTGGCGATCGCCAAAAATCCAAATCGCCAAAAATCCAAATCGCCAAAATTGGCGATCGCCCAAAATCCAAATCGCCAAAATCCAAATCGCCAAAAATCCAAATCGCCAAAAATCCAAATCGCCAAAATTGGCGATCGCCAAAAATCCAAATCGCCAAAATTGGCGATCGCCAAAAATCCAAATCGCCAAAATTGGCGATCGCCAAAAATCCAAATCGCCAAAAATCCAAATCGCCAAAAATCCAAATCGCCAAAAATCCAAATCGCCAAAATTGGCGATCGCCAAAAATCCAAATCGCCAAAAATCCAAATCGCCAAAAATCCAAATCGCCAAAAATGCAAAACGCCAAAAATCCAAATCGCCAAAAATCCAAATCGCCAAAAATCCAAATCGCCAAAAATCCAAATCGCCAAAAATACAAATCGCCAAAATTGGCGATCGCCAAAAATCCAAATCGCCAAAAATCCAAATCGCCAAAAATCCAAATCGCCAAAATTGGCGATCGCCAAAAATCCAAATCGCCAAAATTTGCGATCGCCAAAAATCCAAATCGCCAAAAATCCAAATCGCCAAAAATCCAAATCGCCAAAAATCCAAATCGCCAAAATTGGCGATCGCCAAAAATCCAAATCGCCAAAAATCCAAATCGCCAAAATTGGCGATCGCCAAAAATCCAAATCGCCAAAAATCCAAATCGCCAAAAATCCAAATCGCCAAAAATCCAAATCGCCAAAATTGGCGATCGCCAAAAATCCAAATCGCCAAAAATCCAAATCGCCAAAAATCCAAATCGCCAAAAATCCAAATCGCCAAAAATCCAAATCGCCAAAATTGGCGATCGCCAAAAATCCAAATCGCCAAAAATCCAAATCGCCAAAAATCCAAATCGCCAAAAATCCAAATCGCCAAAAATCCAAATCGCCAAAATTGGCGATCGCCAAAAATCCAAATCGCCAAAAATCCAATTCGCCAAAAATCCAAATCGCCAAAAATCCAAATCGCCAAAATTGGCGATCGCCAAAAATCCAAATCGCCAAAATTGGCGATCGCCAAAAATCCAAATCGCCAAAAATCCAAATCGCCAAAAATCCAAATCGCCAAAAATCCAAATCGCCAAAAATCCAAATCGCCAAAAATCCAAATCGCCAAAAATCCAAATCGCCAAAATTGGCGATCGCCCAAAATCCAAATCGCCAAAAATCCAAATCGCCAAAAATCCAAATCGCCAAAAATCCAAATCGCCAAAAATCCAAATCGCCAAAAATCCAAATCGCCAAAATTGGCGATCGCCAAAAATCCAAATCTCCAAAATTGGCGATCGCCAAAAATCCAAATCGCCAAAAATCCAAATCGCCAAAAATCCAAATCGCCAAAAATCCAAATCGCCAAAATTGGCGATCGCCAAAAATCCAAATCGCCAAAATTGGCGATCGCCAAAAATCCAAATCGCCAAAAATCCAAATCGCCAAAATTGGCGATCGCCAAAAATCCAAATCGCCAAAAATCCAAATCGCCAAAAATCCAAATCGCCAAAAATCCAAATCGCCAAAATTGGCGATCGCCAAAAATCCAAATCGCCAAAAATCCAAATCGCCAAAATTGGCGATCGCCAAAAATCCAAATCGCCAAAAATCCAAATCGCCAAATTTGGCGATCGCCAAAAATCCAAATCGCCAAAAATCCAAATCGCCAAAAATCCAAATCGCCAAAAATCCAAATCGCCAAAAATCCAAATCGCCAAAATTGGCGATCGCCAAAAATCCAAATCGCCAAAAATCCAAATCGCCAAAAATCCAAATCGCCAAAAATCCAAATCGCCAAAATTGGCTATCGCCAAAAATCCAAATCGCCAAAAATCCAAATCGCCAAAATTGGCGATCGCCAAAAATCCAAATCGCCAAAAATCCAAATCGCCAAAAATCCAAATCGCCAAAAATCCAAATCGCCAAAATTGGCGATCGCCAAAAATCCAAATCGCCAAAAATCCAAATCGCCAAAAATCCAAATCGCCAAAAATCCAAATCGTCAAAATTGGCGATCGCCAAAAATCCAAATCGCCAAAAATCCAAATCGCCAAAATTGGCGATCGCCAAAAATCCAAATCGCCAAAATTGGCGATCGCCAAAAATCCAAATCGCCAAAAATCCAAATCGCCAAAAATCCAAATCGCCAAAATTGGCGATCGCCAAAAATCCAAATCGCCAAAAATCCAAATCGCCAAAATTGGCGTTCGCCAAAAATCCAAATCGCCAAAAATCCAAATCGCCAAAATTGGCGATCGCCAAAAATCCAAATCGCCAAAATTGGCGATCGCCAAAAATCCAAATCGCCAAAAATCCAAATCGCCAAAAATCCAAATCGCCAAAAATCCAAATCGCCAAAATTGGCGATCGCCAAAAATCCAAATCGCCAAAAATCCAAATCGCCAAAAATCCAAATCGCCAAAATTGGCGATCGCCAAAAATCCAAATCGCCAAAAATCCAAATCGCCAAAATTGGCGATCGCCAAAAATCCAAATCGCCAAAAATCCAAATCGCCAAATTTGGCGATCGCCAAAAATCCAAATCGCCAAAAATCCAAATCGCCAAAAATCCAAATCGCCAAAAATCCAAATCGCCAAAAATCCAAATCGCCAAAAATCCAAATCGCCAAAATTGGCGATCGCCAAAAATCCAAATCGCCAAAAATCCAAATCGCCAAAAATCCAAATCGCCAAAAATCCAAATCGCCAAAAATCCAAATCGCCAAAATTGGCGATCGCCAAAAATCCAAATCGCCAAAAATCCAAATCGCCAAAAATCCAAATCGCCAAAAATCCAAATCGCCAAAATTGGCGATCGCCAAAAATCCAAATCGCCAAAAATCCAAATCGCCAAATTTGGCGATCGCCAAAAATCCAAATCGCCAAAAATCCAAATCGCCAAAAATCCAAATCGCCAAAAATCCAAATCGCCAAAAATCCAAATCGCCAAAAATCCAAATCGCCAAAATTGGCGATCGCCAAAAATCCAAATCGCCAAAAATCCAAATCGCCAAAAATCCAAATCGCCAAAAATCCAAATCGCCAAAATTGGCGATCGCCAAAAATCCAAATCGCCAAAAATCCAAATCGCCAAAAATCCAAATCGCCAAAAATCCAAATCGTCAAAATTGGCGATCGCCAAAAATCCAAATCGCCAAAAATCCAAATCGCCAAAATTGGCGATCGCCCAAAATCCAAATCGCCAAAAATCCAAATCGCCAAAAATCCAAATCGCCAAAAATCCAAATCGCCAAAATTGGCGATCGCCAAAAATCCAAATCGCCAAAAATCCAAATCGCCAAAATTGGCGTTCGCCAAAAATCCAAATCGCCAAAAATCCAAATCGCCAAAAATCCAAATCGCCAAATTTGGCGATCGCCAAAAATCCAAATCGCCAAAAATCCAAATCGCCAAAAATCCAAATCGCCAAAAATCCAAATCGCCAAAAATCCAAATCGCCAAAATTGGCGATCGCGAAAAATCCAAATCGCCAAAAATCCAAATCGCCAAATTTGGCGATCGCCAAAAATCCAAATCGCCAAAAATCCAAATCGCCAAAAATCCAAATCGCCAAAAATCCAAATCGCCAAAAATCCAAATCGCCAAAAATCCAAATCGCCAAAATTGGCGATCGCCAAAAATCCAAATCGCCAAAATTGGCGATCGCCAATTTTGGCGATTTGGATTTTTGGCGATTTGGATTTTTGGCGATTTGGATTTTTGGCGATCGCCAATTTTGGCGATTTGGATTTTTGGCGATCGCCAATTTTGGCGATTTGGATTTTTGGCGATTTGGATTTTTGGCGATTTGGATTTTTGGCGATCGCCAATTTTGGCGATTTGGATTTTTTCGATTTGGATTTTTGGCGATTTGGATTTTTGGCGATTTGGATTTTTGGCGATCGCCAATTTTGGCGATTTGGATTTTTGGCGATCGCCAATTTTGGCGATTTGGATTTTTGGCGATCGCCAATTTTGGCGATTTGGATTTTTGGCGAACGCCAATTTTGGCGATTTGGATTTTTGGCGATTTGGATTTTTGGCGATTTGGATTTTTGGCGATCGCCAATTTTGGCGATTTGGATTTTTTCGATTTGGATTTTTGGCGATTTGGATTTTTGGCGATTTGGATTTTTGGCGATCGCCAATTTTGGCGATTTGGATTTTTGGCGATCGCCAATTTTGGCGATTTGGATTTTTGGCGATCGCCAATTTTGGCGATTTGGATTTTTGGCGATCGCCAATTTTGGCGATTTGGATTTTTGGCGATCGCCAATTTTGGCGATTTGGATTTTTGGCGATCGCCAATTTTGGCGATTTGGATTTTTGGCGATTTGGATTTTTGGCG
>CAXIWN010000041.1:0-75000 GCA_964036215.1 Oscheius sp. DF5033 | reverse complement strand
TTTGGCGATTTGGATTTTTGGCGATCGCCAATTTTGGCGATTTGGATTTTTGGCGATTTGGATTTTTGGCGATTTGGATTTTTGGCGATTTGGATTTTTGGCGATCGCCAATTTTGGCGATTTGGATTTTTGGCGATTTGGATTTTTGGCGATTTGGATTTTTGGCGATCGCCAATTTTGGCGATTTGGATTTTTGGCGATTTGGATTTTTGGCGATTTGGATTTTTGGCGATTTGGATTTTTGGCGATCGCCAATTTTGGCGATTCGGATTTTTGGCGATTTGGATTTTTGGCGATTTGGATTTTTGGCGATTTGGATTTTTGGCGATTTGGATTTTTGGCGATTTGGATTTTTGGCGATCGCCAATTTTGGCGATTTGGATTTTTGGCGATAGCCAATTTTGGCGATTTGGATTTTTGGCGATTTGGATTTTTGGCGATTTGGATTTTTGGCGATTTGGATTTTTGGCGATCGCCAATTTTGGCGATTTGGATTTTTGGCGATTTGGATTTTTGGCGATTTGGATTTTTGGCGATCGCCAAATTTGGCGATTTGGATTTTTGGCGATTTGGATTTTTGGCGATTTGGATTTTTGGCGATAGCCAAATTTGGCGATTTGGATTTTTGGCGATTTGGATTTTTGGCGATTTGGATTTTTGGCGATTTGGATTTTTGGCGATCGCCAATTTTGGCGATTTGGATTTTTGGCGATAGCCAATTTTGGCGATTTGGATTTTTGGCGATTTGGATTTTTGGCGATCGCCAAATTTGGCGATTTGGATTTTTGGCGATTTGGATTTTTGGCGATTTGGATTTTTGGCGATCGCCAAATTTGGCGATTTGGATTTTTGGCGATTTGGATTTTTGGCGATTTGGATTTTTGGCGATTTGGATTTTTGGCGATTTGGATTTTTGGCGATCGCCAAATTTGGCGATTTGGATTTTTGGCGATTTGGATTTTTGGCGATTTGGATTTTTGGCGATCGCCAATTTTGGCGATTTGGATTTTTGGCGATTTGGATTTTTGGCGAACGCCAATTTTGGCGATTTGGATTTTTGGCGATTTGGATTTTTGGCGATTTGGATTTTTGGCGATCGCCAATTTTGGCGATTTGGATTTTTGGCGATTTGGATTTTTGGCGATTTGGATTTTTGGCGATTTGGATTTTTGGCGATTTGGATTTTTGGCGATTTGGATTTTTGGCGATTTGGATTTTTGGCGATCGCCAATTTTGGCGATTTGGATTTTTGGCGATTTGGATTTTTGGCGATTTGGATTTTTGGCGATTTGGATTTTTGGCGATTTGGATTTTTGGCGATCGCCAATTTTGGCGATTTGGATTTTTGGCGATTTGGATTTTTGGCGATTTGGATTTTTGGCGATTTGGATTTTTGGCGATCGCCAATTTTGGCGATTTGGATTTTTGGCGATTTGGATTTTTGGCGATTTGGATTTTTGGCGATCGCCAATTTTGGCGATTTGGATTTTTGGCGATTTGGATTTTTGGCGATTTGGATTTTTGGCGATCGCCAATTTTGGCGATTTGGATTTTTGGCGATTTGGATTTTTGGCGATCGCCAATTTTGGCGATTTGGATTTTTGGCGATCGCCAATTTTGGCGATTTGGATTTTTGGCGATTTGGATTTTTGGCGATTTGGATTTTTGGCGATAGCCAAATTTGGCGATTTGGATTTTTGGCGATTTGGATTTTTGGCGATTTGGATTTTTGGCGATCGCCAATTTTGGCGATTTGGATTTTTGGCGATAGCCAATTTTGGCGATTTGGATTTTTGGCGATTTGGATTTTTGGCGATCGCCAAATTTGGCGATTTGGATTTTTGGCGATTTGGATTTTTGGCGATTTGGATTTTTGGCGATTTGGATTTTTGGCGATCGCCAAATTTGGCGATTTGGATTTTTGGCGATTTGGATTTTTGGCGATTTGGATTTTTGGCGATCGCCAATTTTGGCGATTTGGATTTTTGGCGATAGCCAATTTTGGCGATTTGGATTTTTGGCGATTTGGATTTTTGGCGATTTGGATTTTTGGCGATTTGGATTTTTGGCGATTTGGATTTTTGGCGATTTGGATTTTTGGCGATTTGGATTTTTGGCGATTTGGATTTTTGGCGATCGCCAATTTTGGCGATTTGGATTTTTGGCGATTTGGATTTTTGGCGATTTGGATTTTTGGCGATCGCCAATTTTGGCGATTTGGATTTTTGGCGATTTGGATTTTTGGCGATTTGGATTCTTGGCGATTTGGATTTTTGGCGATCGCCAATTTTGGCGATTTGGATTTTTGGCGATTTGGATTTTTGGCGATTTGGATTTTTGGCGATCGCCAATTTTGGCGATTTGGATTTTTGGCGATTTGGATTTTTGGCGATTTGGATTTTTGGCGATCGCCAATTTTGGCGATTTGGATTTTTGGCGATTTGGATTTTTGGCGATCGCCAATTTTGGCGATTTGGATTTTTGGCGATCGCCAATTTTGGCGATTTGGATTTTTGGGGATTTGGATTTTTGGCGATTTTTATTTTTGGCGATTTGGATTTTTGGCGATTTGGATTTTTGGCGAACGCCAATTTTGGCGATTTGGATTTTTGGCGATTTGGATTTTTGGCGATTTGGATTTTTGGCGATCGCCAATTTTGGCGATTTGGATTTTTGGCGATTTGGATTTTTGGCGATTTGGATTTTTGGCGATTTGGATTTTTGGCGATTTGGATTTTTGGCGATTTGGATTTTTGGCGATTTGGATTTTTGGCGATCGCCAATTTTGGCGATTTGGATTTTTGGCGATTTGGATTTTTGGCGATTTGGATTTTTGGCGATTTGGATTTTTGGCGATTTGGATTTTTGGCGATCGCCAATTTTGGCGATTTGGATTTTTGGCGATTTGGATTTTTGGCGATTTGGATTTTTGGCGATTTGGATTTTTGGCGATCGCCAATTTTGGCGATTTGGATTTTTGGCGATTTGGATTTTTGGCGATTTGGATTTTTGGCGATCGCCAATTTTGGCGATTTGGATTTTTGGCGATTTGGATTTTTGGCGATTTGGATTTTTGGCGATCGCCAATTTTGGCGATTTGGATTTTTGGCGATCGCCAATTTTGGCGATTTGGATTTTTGGCGATTTGGATTTTTGGCGATCGCCAATTTTGGCGATATGGATTTTTGGCGATCGCCAATTTTGGCGATTTGGATTTTTGGCGATTTGGATTTTTGGCGATTTGGATTTTTGGCGATTTGGATTTTTGGCGATCGCCAATTTTGGCGATTTGGATTTTTGGCGATCGCCAATTTTGGCGATTTGGATTTTTGGCGATTTGGATTTTTGGCGATTTGGATTTTTGGCGATTTGGATTTTTGGCGATTTGGATTTTGGGCGATTTGGATTTTTGGCGATTTGGATTTTTGGCGATTTGGATTTTTGGCGATTTGGATTTTTGGCGATTTGGATTTTTGGCGATCGCCAATTTTGGCGATTTGGATTTTTGGCGATTTGGATTTTTGGCGATTTGGATTTTTGGCGATTTGGATTTTTGGCGATCGCCAATTTTGGCGATTTGGATTTTTGGCGATTTGGATTTTTGGCGATTTGGATTTTTGGCGATTTGGATTTTTGGCGATTTGGATTTTTGGCGATCGCCAATTTTGGCGATTTGGATTTTTGGCGATTTGGACTTTTGGCGATTTGGATTTTTGGCGATTTGGATTTTTGGCGATTTGGATTTTTGGCGATCGCCAAATTTGGCGATTTGGATTTTTGGCGATTTGGATTTTTGGCGATCGCCAATTTTGGCGATTCGGATTTTTGGCGATTTGGATTTTTGGCGATTTGGATTTTTGGCGAACGCCAATTTTGGCGATTTGGATTTTTGGCGATTTGGATTTTTGGCGATTTGGATTTTTGGCGATTTGGATTTTTGGCGATCGCCAATTTTGGCGATTTGGATTTTTGGCGATTTGGATTTTTGGCGATTTGGATTTTTGGCGATTTGGATTTTTGGCGATTTGGATTTTTGGCGATTTGGATTTTTGGCGATTTGGATTTTTGGCGATCGCCAATTTTGGCGATTTGGATTTTTGGCGATCGCCAATTTTGGCGATTTGGATTTTTGGCGATTTGGATTTTTGGCGATTTGGATTTTTGGCGATCGCCAATTTTGGCGATTTGGATTTTTGGCGATTTGGATTTTTGGCGATCGCCAATTTTGGCGATTTGGATTTTTGACGATCGCCAATTTTGGCGATTTGGATTTTTGGCGATCGCCAATTTTGGCGATTTGGATTTTTGGCGATCGCCAATTTTGGCGATTCGGATTTTTGGCGATTTGGATTTTTGGCGATTTGGATTTTTGGCGATTTGGATTTTTGGCGATTTGGATTTTTGGCGATTTGGATTTTTGGCGATTTGGATTTTTGGTGATTTGGATTTTTGGCGATCGCCAATTTTGGCGATTTGGATTTTTGGCGATTTGGATTTTTGGCGATCGCCAATTTTGGCGATTTGGATTTTTGGCGATTTGGATTTTTGGCGATTTGGATTTTTGGCGATCGCCAATTTTGGCGATTTGGATTTTTGGCGATTTGGATTTTTGGCGATTTGGATTTTTGGCGATTTGGATTTTTGGCGATCGCCAATTTTGGCGATTTGGATTTTTGGCGATTTGGATTTTTGGCGATTTGGATTTTTGGCGATTTGGATTTTTGGCGATCGCCAATTTTGGCGATTTGGATTTTTGGCGATCGCCAATTTTGGCGATTTGGATTTTTGGCGATAGCCAATTTTGGCGATTTGGATTTTTGGCGATTTGGATTTTTGGCGATTTGGATTTTTGGCGATCGCCAATTTTGGCGATTTGGATTTTTGGCGATCGCCAATTTTGGCGATTTGGATTTTTGGCGATTTGGATTTTTGGCGATCGCCAATTTTGGCGATTTGGATTTTTGGCGATTTGGATTTTTGGCGATTTGGATTTTTGGCGATTTGGATTTTTGGCGATTTGGATTTTTGGCGATTTGGATTTTTGGCGATTTGGATTTTTGGCGATTTGGATTTTTGGCGATTTGGATTTTTGGCGATTTGGATTTTGGCGATTTGGATTTTGGGCGATCGCCAATTTTGGCGATTTGGATTTTTGGCGATCGCCAATTTTGGCGATTTGGATTTTTGGCGATCGCCAATTTTGGCGATTTGGATTTTTGGCGATTTGGATTTTTGGCGATTTGGATTTTGGCGATTTGGATTTTTGGCGATCGCCAATTTTGGCGATTTGGATTTTTGGCGATTTGGATTTTTGGCGATTTGGATTTTTGGCGATTTGGATTTTGGCGATTTGGATTTTTGGCGATCGCCAATTTTGGCGATTTGGATTTTTGACGATCGCCAATTTTGGCGATTTATATTTTTGGCGATTTGGATTTTTGGCGATCGCCAATTTTGGCGATTTGGATTTTTGGCGATCGCCAATTTTGGCGATTTGGATTTTTGGCGATTTGGATTTTTGGCGATTTGGATTTTTGGCGATTTGGATTTTTGGCGATTTGGATTTTTGGCGATCGCCAATTTTGGCGATTTGGATTTTTGGCGATTTGGATTTTTGGCGATTTGGATTTTTGGCGATTTGGATTTTTGGCGATCGCCAATTTTGGCGATTTGGATTTTTGACGATCGCCAATTTTGGCGATTTGGATTTTTGGCGATTTGGATTTTTGGCGATCGCCAATTTTGGCGATTTGGATTTTTGGCGATCGCCAATTTTGGCGATTTGGATTTTTGGCGATTTGGATTTTTGGCGATTTGGATTTTTGGCGATTTGGATTTTTGGCGATTTGGATTTTTGGCGATCGCCAATTTTGGCGATTTGGATTTTTGGCGATTTGGATTTTTGGCGATTTGGATTTTTGGCGATTTGGATTTTTGGCGATTTGGATTTTTGGCGATTTGGATTTTTGGCGATCGCCAATTTTGGCGATTTGGATTTTTGGCGATCGCCAATTTTGGCGATTTGGATTTTTGGCGATAGCCAATTTTGGCGATTTGGATTTTTGGCGATCGCCAATTTTGGCGATTTGGATTTTTGGCGATTTGGATTTTTGGCGATTTGGATTTTTGGCGATCGCCAATTTTGGCGATTTGGATTTTTGGCGATTTGGATTTTTGGCGATTTGGATTTTTGGCGATCGCCAATTTTGGCGATTTGGATTTTTGGCGATTTGGATTTTTGGCGATTTGGATTTTTGGCGATTTGGATTTTTGGCGATTTGGATTTTTGGCGATTTGGATTTTTGGCGATTTGGATTTTTGGCGATTTGGATTTTTGGCGATTTGGATTTTTGGCGATTTGGATTTTGGCGATTTGGATTTTTGGCGATTTGGATTTTTGGCGATCGCCAATTTTGGCGATTTGGATTTTTGGCGATTTGGATTTTTGGCGATCGCCAATTTTGGCGATTTGGATTTTTGGCGATTTGGATTTTTGGCGATTTGGATTTTTGGCGATTTGGATTTTTGGCGATCGCCAATTTTGGCGATTTGGATTTTTGGCGATTTGGATTTTTGGCGATTTGGATTTTTGGCGATTTGGATTTTTGGCGATTTGGATTTTTGGCGATTTGGATTTTTGGCGATTTGGATTTTTGGCGATTTGGATTTTTGGCGATTTGGATTTTGGCGATTTGGATTTTTGGCGATTTGGATTTTTGGCGATCGCCAATTTTGGCGATTTGGATTTTTGGCGATTTGGATTTTTGGCGATCGCCAATTTTGGCGATTTGGATTTTTGGCGATTTGGATTTTGGCGATTTGGATTTTTGGCGATTTGGATTTTTGGCGATCGCCAATTTTGGCGATTTGGATTTTTGGCGATTTGGATTTTTGGCGATCGCCAATTTTGGCGATTTGGATTTTTGGCGATTTGGATTTTTGGCGATTTGGATTTTTGGCGATTTGGATTTTTGGCGATCGCCAATTTTGGCGATTTGGATTTTTGGCGATTTGGATTTTTGGCGATTTGGATTTTTGGCGATTTGGATTTTTGGCGATTTGGATTTTTGGCGATTTGGATTTTTGGCGATTTGGATTTTTGGCGATTTGGATTTTTGGCGATTTGGATTTTTGGCGATTTGGATTTTGGCGATTTGGATTTTGGGCGATCGCCAATTTTGGCGATTTGGATTTTTGGCGATCGCCAATTTTGGCGATTTGGATTTTTGGCGATCGCCAATTTTGGCGATTTGGATTTTTGGCGATCGCCAATTTTGGCGATTTGGATTTTTGGCGATTTGGATTTTGGCGATTTGGATTTTTGGCGATCGCCAATTTTGGCGATTTGGATTTTTGGCGATTTGGATTTTTGGCGATTTGGATTTTTGGCGATTTGGATTTTTGGCGATCGCCAATTTTGGCGATTTGGATTTTTGGCGATTTGGATTTTTGGCGATTTGGATTTTTGGCGATTTGGATTTTTGGCGATCGCCAATTTTGGCGATTTGGATTTTTGACGATCGCCAATTTTGGCGATTTGGATTTTTGGCGATCGCCAATTTTGGCGATTTGGATTTTTGGCGATCGCCAATTTTGGCGATTTGGATTTTTGGCGATTTGGATTTTTGGCGATTTGGATTTTTGGCGATCGCCAATTTTGGCGATTTGGATTTTTGGCGATCGCCAATTTTGGCGATTTGGATTTTTGGCGATTTGGATTTTTGGCGATTTGGATTTTTGGCGATCGCCATTTTTGGCGATTTGGATTTTTGGCGATTTGGATTTTTGGCGATTTGGATTTTTGGCGATTTGGATTTTTGGCGATTTGGATTTTTGGCGATCGCCAATTTTGGCGATTTGGATTTTTGGCGATTTGGATTTTTGGCGATTTGGATTTTTGGCGATTTGGATTTTTGGCGATTTGGATTTTTGGCGATTTGGATTTTTGGCGATTTGGATTTTTGGCGATTTGGATTTTTGGCGATTTGGATTTTTGGCGATTTGGATTTTGGCGATTTGGATTTTGGGCGATCGCCAATTTTGGCGATTTGGATTTTTGGCGATCGCCAATTTTGGCGATTTGGATTTTTGGCGATCGCCAATTTTGGCGATTTGGATTTTTGGCGATCGCCAATTTTGGCGATTTGGATTTTTGGCGATTTGGATTTTGGCGATTTGGATTTTTGGCGATCGCCAATTTTGGCGATTTGGATTTTTGGCGATTTGGATTTTTGGCGATTTGGATTTTTGGCGATTTGGATTTTTGGCGATCGCCAATTTTGGCGATTTGGATTTTTGGCGATTTGGATTTTTGGCGATTTGGATTTTTGGCGATTTGGATTTTTGGCGATCGCCAATTTTGGCGATTTGGATTTTTGACGATCGCCAATTTTGGCGATTTGGATTTTTGGCGATCGCCAATTTTGGCGATTTGGATTTTTGGCGATCGCCAATTTTGGCGATTTGGATTTTTGGCGATTTGGATTTTTGGCGATTTGGATTTTTGGCGATCGCCAATTTTGGCGATTTGGATTTTTGGCGATCGCCAATTTTGGCGATTTGGATTTTTGGCGATTTGGATTTTTGGCGATTTGGATTTTTGGCGATCGCCATTTTTGGCGATTTGGATTTTTGGCGATTTGGATTTTTGGCGATTTGGATTTTTGGCGATTTGGATTTTTGGCGATTTGGATTTTTGGCGATTTGGATTTTTGGCGATTTGGATTTTGGGCGATCGCCAATTTTGGCGATTTGGATTTTTGGCGATTTGGATTTTTGGCGATTTGGATTTTTGGCGATCGCCAATTTTGGCGATTTGGATTTTTGGCGATTTGGATTTTTGGCGATTTGGATTTTTGGCGATCGCCAATTTTGGCGATTTGGATTTTTGGCGATTTGGATTTTTGGCGATTTGGATTTTTGGCGATTTGGATTTTTGGCGATCGCCAATTTTGGCGATTTGGATTTTTGGCGATCGCCAATTTTGGCGATTTGGATTTTTGGCGATTTGGATTTTTGGCGATTTGGATTTTTGGCGATCGCCAATTTTGGCGATTTGGATTTTTGGCGATTTGGATTTTTGGCGATTTGGATTTTTGGCGATTTGGATTTTGGGCGATCGCCAATTTTGGCGATTTGGATTTTTGGCGATCGCCAATTTTGGCGATTTGGATTTTTGGCGATTTGGATTTTTGGCGATTTGGATTTTTGGCGATTTGGATTTTTGGCGATCGCCAATTTTGGCGATTTGGATTTTTGGCGATTTGGATTTTTGGCGATTTGGATTTTTGGCGATCGCCAATTTTGGCGATTTGGATTTTTGGCGATTTGGATTTTTGGCGATTTGGATTTTTGGCGATCGCCAAATTTGGCGATTTGGATTTTTGGCGATTTGGATTTTTGGCGATCGCCAATTTTGGCGATTCGGATTTTTGGCGATTTGGATTTTTGGCGATTTGGATTTTTGGCGATTTGGATTTTTGGCGATTTGGATTTTTGGCGATTTGGATTTTTGGCGATCGCCAATTTTGGCGATTTGGATTTTTGGCGATCGCCAATTTTGGCGATTTGGATTTTTGGCGATTTGGATTTTTGGCGATTTGGATTTTTGGCGATCGCCAATTTTGGCGATTTGGATTTTTGGCGATTTGGATTTTTGGCGATCGCCAATTTTGGCGATTTGGATTTTTGACGATCGCCAATTTTGGCGATTTGGATTTTTGGCGATCGCCAATTTTGGCGATTTGGATTTTTGGCGATCGCCAATTTTGGCGATTTGGATTTTTGGCGATCGCCAATTTTGGCGATTTGGATTTTTGGCGATCGCCAATTTTGGCGATTCGGATTTTTGGCGATTTGGATTTTTGGCGATTTGGATTTTTGGCGATTTGGATTTTTGGCGATTTGGATTTTTGGCGATTTGGATTTTTGGCGATTTGGATTTTTGGTGATTTGGATTTTTGGCGATCGCCAATTTTGGCGATTTGGATTTTTGGCGATCGCCAATTTTGGCGATTTGGATTTTTGGCGATTTGGATTTTTGGCGATCGCCAATTTTGGCGATTTGGATTTTTGGCGATTTGGATTTTTGGCGATCGCCAATTTTGGCGATTTGGATTTTTGGCGATTTGGATTTTTGGCGATTTGGATTTTTGGCGATTTGGATTTTTGGCGATCGCCAATTTTGGCGATTTGGATTTTTGGCGATTTGGATTTTTGGCGATTTGGATTTTTGGCGATTTGGATTTTTGGCGATCGCCAATTTTGGCGATTTGGATTTTTGGCGATCTGGATTTTTGGCGATTTGGATTTTTGGCGATTTGGATTTTTGGCGATCGCCAATTTTGGCGATTTGGATTTTTGGCGATCGCCAATTTTGGCGATTTGGATTTTTGGCGATTTGGATTTTTGGCGATCGCCAATTTTGGCGATTTGGATTTTTGGCGATTTGGATTTTTGGCGATTTGGATTTTTGGCGATTTGGATTTTTGGCGATCGCCAATTTTGGCCATTTGGATTTTTGGCGATCGCCAATTTTGGCGATTTGGATTTTTGGCGATTTGGATTTTTGGCGATCGCCAATTTTGGCGATTTGGATTTTTGGCGATTTGGATTTTTGGCGATTTGGATTTTTGGCGATTTGGATTTTTGGCGATTTGGATTTTTGGCGATTTGGATTTTTGGCGATTTGGATTTTTGGCGATTTGGATTTTTGGCGATTTGGATTTTTGGCGATTTGGATTTTGGCGATTTGGATTTTGGCGATTTGGATTTTTGGCGATCGCCAATTTTGGCGATTTGGATTTTTGGCGATCGCCAATTTTGGCGATTTGGATTTTTGGCGATCGCCAATTTTGGCGATTTGGATTTTTGGCGATCGCCAATTTTGGCGATTTGGATTTTTGGCGATTTGGATTTTTGGCGATTTGGATTTTGGCGATTTGGATTTTTGGCGATCGCCAATTTTGGCGATTTGGATTTTTGGCGATTTGGATTTTTGGCGATTTGGATTTTTGGCGATTTGGATTTTGGCGATTTGGATTTTTGGCGATCGCCAATTTTGGCGATTTGGATTTTTGACGATCGCCAATTTTGGCGATTTGGATTTTTGGCGATTTGGATTTTTGGCGATCGCCAATTTTGGCGATTTGGATTTTTGGCGATCGCCAATTTTGGCGATTTGGATTTTTGGCGATTTGGATTTTTGGCGATTTGGATTTTTGGCGATTTGGATTTTTGGCGATTTGGATTTTTGGCGATCGCCAATTTTGGCGATTTGGATTTTTGGCGATTTGGATTTTTGGCGATTTGGATTTTTGGCGATTTGGATTTTTGGCGATCGCCAATTTTGGCGATTTGGATTTTTGACGATCGCCAATTTTGGCGATTTGGATTTTTGGCGATTTGGATTTTTGGCGATCGCCAATTTTGGCGATTTGGATTTTTGGCGATCGCCAATTTTGGCGATTTGGATTTTTGGCGATTTGGATTTTTGGCGATTTGGATTTTTGGCGATTTGGATTTTTGGCGATTTGGATTTTTGGCGATCGCCAATTTTGGCGATTTGGATTTTTGGCGATTTGGATTTTTGGCGATTTGGATTTTTGGCGATTTGGATTTTTGGCGATTTGGATTTTTGGCGATTTGGATTTTTGGCGATCGCCAATTTTGGCGATTTGGATTTTTGGCGATCGCCAATTTTGGCGATTTGGATTTTTGGCGATAGCCAATTTTGGCGATTTGGATTTTTGGCGATCGCCAATTTTGGCGATTTGGATTTTTGGCGATTTGGATTTTTGGCGATTTGGATTTTTGGCGATCGCCAATTTTGGCGATTTGGATTTTTGGCGATTTGGATTTTTGGCGATTTGGATTTTTGGCGATCGCCAATTTTGGCGATTTGGATTTTTGGCGATTTGGATTTTTGGCGATTTGGATTTTTGGCGATTTGGATTTTTGGCGATTTGGATTTTTGGCGATTTGGATTTTTGGCGATTTGGATTTTTGGCGATTTGGATTTTTGGCGATTTGGATTTTGGCGATTTGGATTTTTGGCGATTTGGATTTTTGGCGATCGCCAATTTTGGCGATTTGGATTTTTGGCGATCGCCAATTTTGGCGATTTGGATTTTTGGCGATTTGGATTTTTGGCGATCGCCAATTTTGGCGATTTGGATTTTTGGCGATTTGGATTTTTGGCGATTTGGATTTTTGGCGATTTGGATTTTTGGCGATCGCCAATTTTGGCGATTTGGATTTTTGGCGATTTGGATTTTTGGCGATTTGGATTTTTGGCGATTTGGATTTTTGGCGATTTGGATTTTTGGCGATTTGGATTTTTGGCGATTTGGATTTTTGGCGATTTGGATTTTTGGCGATTTGGATTTTGGCGATTTGGATTTTTGGCGATTTGGATTTTTGGCGATCGCCAATTTTGGCGATTTGGATTTTTGGCGATTTGGATTTTTGGCGATCGCCAATTTTGGCGATTTGGATTTTTGGCGATTTGGATTTTGGCGATTTGGATTTTTGGCGATTTGGATTTTTGGCGATCGCCAATTTTGGCGATTTGGATTTTTGGCGATTTGGATTTTTGGCGATCGCCAATTTTGGCGATTTGGATTTTTGGCGATTTGGATTTTTGGCGATTTGGATTTTTGGCGATTTGGATTTTTGGCGATTTGGATTTTTGGCGATCGCCAATTTTGGCGATTTGGATTTTTGGCGATTTGGATTTTTGGCGATTTGGATTTTTGGCGATTTGGATTTTTGGCGATTTGGATTTTTGGCGATTTGGATTTTTGGCGATTTGGATTTTTGGCGATTTGGATTTTTGGCGATTTGGATTTTGGCGATTTGGATTTTGGGCGATCGCCAATTTTGGCGATTTGGATTTTTGGCGATCGCCAATTTTGGCGATTTGGATTTTTGGCGATCGCCAATTTTGGCGATTTGGATTTTTGGCGATCGCCAATTTTGGCGATTTGGATTTTTGGCGATTTGGATTTTGGCGATTTGGATTTTTGGCGATCGCCAATTTTGGCGATTTGGATTTTTGGCGATTTGGATTTTTGGCGATTTGGATTTTTGGCGATTTGGATTTTTGGCGATCGCCAATTTTGGCGATTTGGATTTTTGGCGATTTGGATTTTTGGCGATTTGGATTTTTGGCGATTTGGATTTTTGGCGATCGCCAATTTTGGCGATTTGGATTTTTGACGATCGCCAATTTGGGCGATTTGGATTTTTGGCGATCGCCAATTTTGGCGATTTGGATTTTTGGCGATCGCCAATTTTGGCGATTTGGATTTTTGGCGATTTGGATTTTTGGCGATTTGGATTTTTGGCGATCGCCAATTTTGGCGATTTGGATTTTTGGCGATTTGGATTTTTGGCGATTTGGATTTTTGGCGATCGCCAATTTTGGCAATTTGGATTTTTGGCGATTTGGATTTTTGGCGATTTGGATTTTTGGCGATTTGGATTTTTGGCGATTTGGATTTTTGGCGATTTGGATTTTTGGCGATTTGGATTTTTGGCGATTTGGATTTTTGGCGATTTGGATTTTTGGCGATTTGGATTTTTGGCGATTTGGATTTTTGGCGATTTGGATTTTTGGCGATTTGGATTTTTGGCGATTTGGATTTTGGCGATTTGGATTTTGGGCGATCGCCAATTTTGGCGATTTGGATTTTTGGCGATCGCCAATTTTGGCGATTTGGATTTTTGGCGATCGCCAATTTTGGCGATTTGGATTTTTGGCGATCGCCAATTTTGGCGATTTGGATTTTTGGCGATTTGGATTTTGGCGATTTGGATTTTTGGCGATCGCCAATTTTGGCGATTTGGATTTTTGGCGATTTGGATTTTTGGCGATTTGGATTTTTGGCGATCGCCAATTTTGGCGATTTGGATTTTTGGCGATCGCCAATTTTGGCGATTTGGATTTTTGACGATCGCCAATTTTGGCGATTTGGATTTTTGGCGATCGCCAATTTTGGCGATTTGGATTTTTGGCGATCGCCAATTTTGGCGATTTGGATTTTTGGCGATTTGGATTTTTGGCGATTTGGATTTTTGGCGATCGCCAATTTTGGCGATTTGGATTTTTGGCGATTTGGATTTTTGGCGATTTGGATTTTTGGCGATCGCCAATTTTGGCGATTTGGATTTTTGGCGATTTGGATTTTTGGCGATTTGGATTTTTGGCGATCGCCAATTTTGGCGATTTGGATTTTTGGCGATTTGGATTTTGGGCGATCGCCAATTTTGGCGATTTGGATTTTTGGCGATTTGGATTTTTGGCGATTTGGATTTTTGGCGATTTGGATTTTTGGCGATTTGGATTTTTGGCGATTTGGATTTTTGGCGATTTGGATTTTTGGCGATCGCCAATTTTGGCGATTTGGATTTTTGGCGATTTGGATTTTGGGCGATCGCCAATTTTGGCGATTTGGATTTTTGGCGATTTGGATTTTTGGCGATTTGGATTTTTGGCGATTTGGATTTTTGGCGATTTGGATTTTTGGCGATTTGGATTTTTGGCGATTTGGATTTTGGCGATTTGGATTTTTGGCGATTTGGATTTTTGGCGATCGCCAATTTTGGCGATTTGGATTTTTGGCGATTTGGATTTTTGGCGATTTGGATTTTTGGCGATCGCCAATTTTGGCGATTTGGATTTTTGGCGATTTGGATTTTTGGCGATTTGGATTTTTGGCGATTTGGATTTTTGGCGATTTGGATTTTTGGCGATCGCCAATTTTGGCGATTTGGATTTTTGGCGATTTGGATTTTTGACGATCGCCAATTTTGGCGATTTGGATTTTTGGCGATTTGGATTTTTGGCGATCGCCAATTTTGGCGATTTGGATTTTTGGCGATTTGGATTTTTGGCGATTTGGATTTTTGGCGATTTGGATTTTTGGCGATCGCCAATTTTGGCGATTTGGATTTTTGGCGATCGCCAATTTTGGCGATTTGGATTTTTGGCGATCGCCAATTTTGGCGATTTGGATTTTTGGCGATTTGGATTTTTGGCGATTTGGATTTTTGGCGATCGCCAATTTTGGCGATTTGGATTTTTGGCGATTTGGATTTTTGGCGATTTGGATTTTTGGCGATCGCCAATTTTGGCGATTTGGATTTTTGGCGATTTGGATTTTTGGCGATTTGGATTTTTGGCGATCGCCAATTTTGGCGATTTGGATTTTTGGCGATTTGGATTTTGGGCGATCGCCAATTTTGGCGATTTGGATTTTTGGCGATTTGGATTTTTGGCGATTTGGATTTTTGGCGATTTGGATTTTTGGCGATTTGGATTTTTGGCGATTTGGATTTTTGGCGATTTGGATTTTTGGCGATCGCCAATTTTGGCGATTTGGATTTTTGGCGATTTGGATTTTGGGCGATCGCCAATTTTGGCGATTTGGATTTTTGGCGATTTGGATTTTTGGCGATTTGGATTTTTGGCGATTTGGATTTTTGGCGATTTGGATTTTTGGCGATTTGGATTTTGGGCGATCGCCAATTTTGGCGATTTGGATTTTTGGCGATTTGGATTTTTGGCGATCGCCAATTTTGGCGATTTGGATTTTTGGCGATTTGGATTTTTGGCGATTTGGATTTTTGGCGATCGCCAATTTTGGCGATTTGGATTTTTGGCGATTTGGATTTTTGGCGATTTGGATTTTTGGCGATTTGGATTTTTGGCGATTTGGATTTTTGGCGATCGCCAATTTTGGCGATTTGGATTTTTGGCGATTTGGATTTTTGACGATCGCCAATTTTGGCGATTTGGATTTTTGGCGATTTGGATTTTTGGCGATCGCCAATTTTGGCGATTTGGATTTTTGGCGATTTGGATTTTTGGCGATTTGGATTTTTGGCGATTTGGATTTTTGGCGATCGCCAATTTTGGCGATTTGGATTTTTGGCGATCGCCAATTTTGGCGATTTGGATTTTTGGCGATCGCCAATTTTGGCGATTTGGATTTTTGGCGATTTGGATTTTTTCGATTTGGATTTTTGGCGATTTGGATTTTTGGCGATCGCCAATTTTGGCAATTTGGATTTTTGGCGATTTGGATTTTTGGCGATTTGGATTTTTGGCGATCGCCAATTTTGGCGATTTGGATTTTTGGCGATTTGGATTTTTGGCGATCGCCAATTTTGGCGATTTGGATTTTTGGCGATTTGGATTTTTGGCGATCGCCAATTTTGGCGATTTGGATTTTTGGCGATTTGGATTTTTGGCGATTTGGATTTTTGGCGATTTGGATTTTTGGCGATTTGGATTTTTGGCGATTTGGATTTTTGGCGATTTGGATTTTTGGCGATTTGGATTTTGGGCGATCGCCAATTTTGGCGATTTGGATTTTTGGCGATTTGGATTTTTGGCGATTTGGATTTTTGGCGATTTGGATTTTTGGCGATTTGGATTTTTGGCGATTTGGATTTTGGGCGATCGCCAATTTTGGCGATTTGGATTTTTGGCGATTTGGATTTTTGGCGATCGCCAATTTTGGCGATTTGGATTTTTGGCGATTTGGATTTTTGGCGATTTGGATTTTTGGCGATCGCCAATTTTGGCGATTTGGATTTTTGGCGATTTGGATTTTTGGCGATTTGGATTTTTGGCGATTTGGATTTTTGGCGATTTGGATTTTTGGCGATCGCCAATTTTGGCGATTTGGATTTTTGGCGATTTGGATTTTTGACGATCGCCAATTTTGGCGATTTGGATTTTTGGCGATTTGGATTTTTGGCGATCGCCAATTTTGGCGATTTGGATTTTTGGCGATCGCCAATTTTGGCGATTTGGATTTTTGGCGATTTGGATTTTTGGCGATTTGGATTTTTGGCGATTTGGATTTTTGGCGATCGCCAATTTTGGCGATTTGGATTTTTGGCGATCGCCAATTTTGGCGATTTGGATTTTTGGCGATCGCCAATTTTGGCGATTTGGATTTTTGGCGATTTGGATTTTTTCGATTTGGATTTTTGGCGATTTGGATTTTTGGCGATCGCCAATTTTGGCAATTTGGATTTTTGGCGATTTGGATTTTTGGCGATTTGGATTTTTGGCGATCGCCAATTTTGGCGATTTGGATTTTTGGCGATTTGGATTTTTGGCGATCGCCAATTTTGGCGATTTGGATTTTTGGCGATTTGGATTTTTGGCGATCGCCAATTTTGGCGATTTGGATTTTTGGCGATTTGGATTTTTGGCGATTTGGATTTTTGGCGATTTGGATTTTTGGCGATTTGGATTTTTGGCGATTTGGATTTTTGGCGATTTGGATTTTTGGCGATCGCCAATTTTGGCGATTTGGATTTTTGGCGATTTGGATTTTTTCGATTTGGATTTTTGGCGATTTGGATTTTTGGCGATCGCCAATTTTGGCAATTTGGATTTTTGGCGATTTGGATTTTTGGCGATTTGGATTTTTGGCGATCGCCAATTTTGGCGATTTGGATTTTTGGCGATTTGGATTTTTGGCGATCGCCAATTTTGGCGATTTGGATTTTTGGCGATTTGGATTTTTGGCGATCGCCAATTTTGGCGATTTGGATTTTTGGCGATTTGGATTTTTGGCGATTTGGATTTTTGGCGATTTGGATTTTTGGCGATTTGGATTTTTGGCGATTTGGATTTTTGGCGATTTGGATTTTTGGCGATTTGGATTTTTGGCGATTTGGATTTTTGGCGATTTGGATTTTTGGCGATTTGGATTTTTGGCGATTTGGATTTTTGGCGATTTGGATTTTTGGCGATCGCCAATTTTGGCGATTTGGATTTTTGGCGATCGCCAATTTTGGCGATTTGGATTTTTGACGATCGCCAATTTTGGCGATTTGGATTTTTGGCGATTTGGATTTTTGGCGATCGCCAATTTTGGCGATTTGGATTTTTGGCGATCGCCAATTTTGGCGATTTGGATTTTTGGCGATCGCCAATTTTGGCGATTTGGATTTTTGGCGATCGCCAATTTTGGCGATTTGGATTTTTGGCGATTTGGATTTTTGGCGATTTGGATTTTTGGCGATTTGGATTTTTGGCGATTTGGATTTTTGGCGATCGCCAATTTTGGCGATTTGGATTTTTGGCGATTTGGATTTTTGGCGATTTGGATTTTTGGCGATTTGGATTTTTGGCGATTTGGATTTTTGGCGATTTGGATTTTTGGCGATCGCCAATTTTGGCGATTTGGATTTTTGGCGATCGCCAATTTTGGCGATTTGGATTTTTGGCGATAGCCAATTTTGGCGATTTGGATTTTTGGCGATCGCCAATTTTGGCGATTTGGATTTTTGGCGATTTGGATTTTTGGCGATTTGGATTTTTGGCGATCGCCAATTTTGGCGATTTGGATTTTTGGCGATTTGGATTTTTGGCGATTTGGATTTTTGGCGATCGCCAATTTTGGCGATTTGGATTTTTGGCGATTTGGATTTTTGGCGATTTGGATTTTTGGCGATTTGGATTTTTGGCGATTTGGATTTTTGGCGATTTGGATTTTTGGCGATTTGGATTTTTGGCGATTTGGATTTTTGGCGATTTGGATTTTGGCGATTTGGATTTTTGGCGATTTGGATTTTTGGCGATCGCCAATTTTGGCGATTTGGATTTTTGGCGATCGCCAATTTTGGCGATTTGGATTTTTGGCGATTTGGATTTTTGGCGATCGCCAATTTTGGCGATTTGGATTTTTGGCGATTTGGATTTTTGGCGATCGCCAATTTTGGCGATTTGGATTTTTGGCGATTTGGATTTTTGGCGATTTGGATTTTTGGCGATTTGGATTTTTGGCGATTTGGATTTTTGGCGATTTGGATTTTTGGCGATTTGGATTTTTGGCGATTTGGATTTTTGGCGATTTGGATTTTGGCGATTTGGATTTTTGGCGATTTGGATTTTTGGCGATCGCCAATTTTGGCGATTTGGATTTTTGGCGATTTGGATTTTTGGCGATCGCCAATTTTGGCGATTTGGATTTTTGGCGATTTGGATTTTGGCGATTTGGATTTTTGGCGATTTGGATTTTTGGCGATCGCCAATTTTGGCGATTTGGATTTTTGGCGATTTGGATTTTTGGCGATCGCCAATTTTGGCGATTTGGATTTTTGGCGATTTGGATTTTTGGCGATTTGGATTTTTGGCGATTTGAATTTTTGGCGATTTGGATTTTTGGCGATCGCCAATTTTGGCGATTTGGATTTTTGGCGATTTGGATTTTTGGCGATTTGGATTTTTGGCGATTTGGATTTTTGGCGATTTGGATTTTTGGCGATTTGGATTTTTGGCGATTTGGATTTTTGGCGATTTGGATTTTTGGCGATTTGGATTTTTGGCGATTTGGATTTTGGCGATTTGGATTTTGGGCGATCGCCAATTTTGGCGATTTGGATTTTTGGCGATCGCCAATTTTGGCGATTTGGATTTTTGGCGATCGCCAATTTTGGCGATTTGGATTTTTGGCGATCGCCAATTTTGGCGATTTGGATTTTTGGCGATTTGGATTTTGGCGATTTGGATTTTTGGCGATCGCCAATTTTGGCGATTTGGATTTTTGGCGATTTGGATTTTTGGCGATTTGGATTTTTGGCGATTTGGATTTTTGGCGATCGCCAATTTTGGCGATTTGGATTTTTGGCGATTTGGATTTTTGGCGATTTGGATTTTTGGCGATTTGGATTTTTGGCGATCGCCAATTTTGGCGATTTGGATTTTTGACGATCGCCAATTTTGGCGATTTGGATTTTTGGCGATCGCCAATTTTGGCGATTTGGATTTTTGGCGATCGCCAATTTTGGCGATTTGGATTTTTGGCGATTTGGATTTTTGGCGATTTGGATTTTCGGCGATCGCCAATTTTGGCGATTTGGATTTTTGGCGATTTGGATTTTTGGCGATTTGGATTTTTGGCGATCGCCAATTTTGGCGATTTGGATTTTTGGCGATTTGGATTTTGGGCGATCGCCAATTTTGGCGATTTGGATTTTTGGCGATTTGGATTTTTGGCGATTTGGATTTTTGGCGATTTGGATTTTTGGCGATTTGGATTTTTGGCGATCGCCAATTTTGGCGATTTGGATTTTTGGCGATTTGGATTTTGGGCGATCGCCAATTTTGGCGATTTGGATTTTTGGCGATTTGGATTTTTGGCGATTTGGATTTTTGGCGATTTGGATTTTTGGCGATTTGGATTTTTGGCGATTTGGATTTTTGGCGATTTGGATTTTGGGCGATCGCCAATTTTGGCGATTTGGATTTTTGGCGATTTGGATTTTTGGCGATCGCCAATTTTGGCGATTTGGATTTTTGGCGATTTGGATTTTTGGCGATTTGGATTTTTGGCGATCGCCAATTTTGGCGATTTGGATTTTTGGCGATTTGGATTTTTGGCGATTTGGATTTTTGGCGATTTGGATTTTTGGCGATTTGGATTTTTGGCGATTTGAATTTTTGGCGATTTGGATTTTTGGCGATTTGGATTTTTGGCGATCGCCAATTTTGGCGATTTGGATTTTTGGCGATTTGGATTTTTGGCGATCGCCAATTTTGGCGATTTGGATTTTTGACGATCGCCAATTTTGGCGATTTGGATTTTTGGCGATCGCCAATTTTGGCGATTTGGATTTTTGGCGATCGCCAATTTTGGCGATTTGGATTTTTGGCGATTTGGATTTTTGGCGATTTGGATTTTTGGCGATTTGGATTTTTGGCGATTTGGATTTTTGGCGATTTGGATTTTTGGCGATCGCCAATTTTGGCGATTTGGATTTTTGGCGATCGCCAATTTTGGCGATTTGGATTTTTGGCGATCGCCAATTTTGGCGATTTGGATTTTTGGCGATTTGGATTTTTGGCGATTTGGATTTTTGGCGATTTGGATTTTTGGCGATCGCCAATTTTGGCAATTTGGATTTTTGGCGATTTGGATTTTTGGCGATTTGGATTTTTGGCGATCGCCAATTTTGGCGATTTGGATTTTTGGCGATTTGGATTTTTGGCGATCGCCAGTTTTGGCGATTTGGATTTTTGACGATCGCCAATTTTGGCGATTTGGATTTTTGGCGATTTGGATTTTTGGCGATCGCCAATTTTGGCGATTTGGATTTTTGGCGATCGCCAATTTTGGCGATTTGGATTTTTGGCGATCGCCAATTTTGGCGATTTGGATTTTTGGCGATTTGGATTTTTGGCGATTTGGATTTTTGGCGATTTGGATTTTTGGCGATCGCCAATTTTGGCGATTTGGATTTTTGGCGATCGCCAATTTTGGCGATTTGGATTTTTGGCGATCGCCAATTTTGGCGATTTGGATTTTTGGCGATCGCCAATTTTGGCGATTTGGATTTTTGGCGATTTGGATTTTTGGCGATTTGGATTTTTGGCGATTTGGATTTTTGGCGATCGCCAATTTTGGCAATTTGGATTTTTGGCGATTTGGATTTTTGGCGATTTGGATTTTTGGCGATCGCCAATTTTGGCGATTTGGATTTTTGGCGATTTGGATTTTTGGCGATCGCCAATTTTGGCGATTTGGATTTTTGGCGATTTGGATTTTTGGCGATCGCCAATTTTGGCGATTTGGATTTTTGGCGATTTGGATTTTTGGCGATTTGGATTTTTGGCGATTTGGATTTTTGGCGATTTGGATTTTTGGCGATTTGGATTTTTGGCGATTTGGATTTTTGGCGATTTGGATTTTTGGCGATTTGGATTTTTGGCGATTTGGATTTTTGGCGATTTGGATTTTTGGCGATTTGGATTTTTGGCGATTTGGATTTTTGGCGATTTGGATTTTTGGCGATCGCCAATTTTGGCGATTTGGATTTTTGGCGATCGCCAATTTTGGCGATTTGGATTTTTGGCGATAGCCAATTTTGGCGATTTGGATTTTTGGCGATCGCCAATTTTGGCGATTTGGATTTTTGGCGATTTGGATTTT
This sequence comes from Oscheius sp. DF5033, assembly GCA_964036215.1. Classification (NCBI taxonomy): domain Eukaryota; kingdom Metazoa; phylum Nematoda; class Chromadorea; order Rhabditida; family Rhabditidae; genus Oscheius; species Oscheius sp. DF5033. The sequence goes on along the minus strand of CAXIWN010000041.1, from coordinate 53,044 downwards.
TGGCGATTTGGATTTTTGGCGATCGCCAATTTTGGCGATTTGGATTTTTGGCGATTTGGATTTTTGGCGATTTGGATTTTTGGCGATCGCCAATTTTGGCGATTTGGATTTTTGGCGATTTGGATTTTTGGCGATTTGGATTTTTGGCGATTTGGATTTTTGGCGATTTGGATTTTTGGCGATTTGGATTTTTGGCGATTTGGATTTTTGGCGATTTGGATTTTTGGCGATTTGGATTTTGGCGATTTGGATTTTTGGCGATTTGGATTTTTGGCGATCGCCAATTTTGGCGATTTGGATTTTTGGCGATCGCCAATTTTGGCGATTTGGATTTTTGGCGATTTGGATTTTTGGCGATCGCCAATTTTGGCGATTTGGATTTTTGGCGATTTGGATTTTTGGCGATTTGGATTTTTGGCGATCGCCAATTTTGGCGATTTGGATTTTTGGCGATTTGGATTTTTGGCGATCGCCAATTTTGGCGATTTGGATTTTTGGCGATCGCCAATTTTGGCGATTTGGATTTTTGGCGATTTGGATTTTTGGCGATCGCCAATTTTGGCGATTTGGATTTTTGGCGATTTGGATTTTTGGCGATTTGGATTTTTGGCGATTTGGATTTTTGGCGATTTGGATTTTGGCGATTTGGATTTTTGGCGATTTGGATTTTTGGCGATCGCCAATTTTGGCGATTTGGATTTTTGGCGATTTGGATTTTTGGCGATCGCCAATTTTGGCGATTTGGATTTTTGGCGATTTGGATTTTGGCGATTTGGATTTTTGGCGATTTGGATTTTTGGCGATCGCCAATTTTGGCGATTTGGATTTTTGGCGATTTGGATTTTTGGCGATCGCCAATTTTGGCGATTTGGATTTTTGGCGATTTGGATTTTTGGCGATTTGGATTTTTGGCGATTTGAATTTTTGGCGATTTGGATTTTTGGCGATCGCCAATTTTGGCGATTTGGATTTTTGGCGATTTGGATTTTTGGCGATTTGGATTTTTGGCGATTTGGATTTTTGGCGATTTGGATTTTTGGCGATTTGGATTTTTGGCGATTTGGATTTTTGGCGATTTGGATTTTTGGCGATTTGGATTTTTGGCGATCGCCAATTTTGGCGATTTGGATTTTTGGCGATCGCCAATTTTGGCGATTTGGATTTTTGGCGATAGCCAATTTTGGCGATTTGGATTTTTGGCGATCGCCAATTTTGGCGATTTGGATTTTTGGCGATTTGGATTTTTGGCGATTTGGATTTTTGGCGATCGCCAATTTTGGCGATTTGGATTTTTGGCGATTTGGATTTTTGGCGATTTGGATTTTTGGCGATCGCCAATTTTGGCGATTTGGATTTTTGGCGATTTGGATTTTTGGCGATTTGGATTTTTGGCGATTTGGATTTTTGGCGATTTGGATTTTTGGCGATTTGGATTTTTGGCGATTTGGATTTTTGGCGATTTGGATTTTTGGCGATTTGGATTTTGGCGATTTGGATTTTTGGCGATTTGGATTTTTGGCGATCGCCAATTTTGGCGATTTGGATTTTTGGCGATCGCCAATTTTGGCGATTTGGATTTTTGGCGATTTGGATTTTTGGCGATCGCCAATTTTGGCGATTTGGATTTTTGGCGATTTGGATTTTTGGCGATTTGGATTTTTGGCGATCGCCAATTTTGGCGATTTGGATTTTTGGCGATTTGGATTTTTGGCGATCGCCAATTTTGGCGATTTGGATTTTTGGCGATCGCCAATTTTGGCGATTTGGATTTTTGGCGATTTGGATTTTTGGCGATCGCCAATTTTGGCGATTTGGATTTTTGGCGATTTGGATTTTTGGCGATTTGGATTTTTGGCGATTTGGATTTTTGGCGATTTGGATTTTGGCGATTTGGATTTTTGGCGATTTGGATTTTTGGCGATCGCCAATTTTGGCGATTTGGATTTTTGGCGATTTGGATTTTTGGCGATCGCCAATTTTGGCGATTTGGATTTTTGGCGATTTGGATTTTGGCGATTTGGATTTTTGGCGATTTGGATTTTTGGCGATCGCCAATTTTGGCGATTTGGATTTTTGGCGATTTGGATTTTTGGCGATCGCCAATTTTGGCGATTTGGATTTTTGGCGATTTGGATTTTTGGCGATTTGAATTTTTGGCGATTTGGATTTTTGGCGATCGCCAATTTTGGCGATTTGGATTTTTGGCGATTTGGATTTTTGGCGATTTGGATTTTTGGCGATTTGGATTTTTGGCGATTTGGATTTTTGGCGATTTGGATTTTTGGCGATTTGGATTTTGGGCGATCGCCAATTTTGGCGATTTGGATTTTTGGCGATCGCCAATTTTGGCGATTTGGATTTTTGGCGATCGCCAATTTTGGCGATTTGGATTTTTGGCGATTTGGATTTTGGCGATTTGGATTTTTGGCGATCGCCAATTTTGGCGATTTGGATTTTTGGCGATCGCCAATTTTGGCGATTTGGATTTTTGGCGATCGCCAATTTTGGCGATTTGGATTTTTGGCGATTTGGATTTTGGCGATTTGGATTTTTGGCGATCGCCAATTTTGGCGATTTGGATTTTTGGCGATTTGGATTTTTGGCGATTTGGATTTTTGGCGATTTGGATTTTTGGCGATCGCCAATTTTGGCGATTTGGATTTTTGGCGATTTGGATTTTTGGCGATTTGGATTTTTGGCGATTTGGATTTTTGGCGATCGCCAATTTTGGCGATTTGGATTTTTGACGATCGCCAATTTTGGCGATTTGGATTTTTGGCGATCGCCAATTTTGGCGATTTGGATTTTTGGCGATCGCCAATTTTGGCGATTTGGATTTTTGGCGATTTGGATTTTTGGCGATTTGGATTTTTGGCGATCGCCAATTTTGGCGATTTGGATTTTTGGCGATTTGGATTTTTGGCGATTTGGATTTTTGGCGATCGCCAATTTTGGCGATTTGGATTTTTGGCGATTTGGATTTTTGGCGATTTGGATTTTTGGCGATCGCCAATTTTGGCGATTTGGATTTTTGGCGATTTGGATTTTGGGCGATCGCCAATTTTGGCGATTTGGATTTTTGGCGATTTGGATTTTTGGCGATTTGGATTTTTGGCGATTTGGATTTTTGGCGATTTGGATTTTTGGCGATTTGGATTTTTGGCGATTTGGATTTTTGGCGATCGCCAATTTTGGCGATTTGGATTTTTGGCGATTTGGATTTTGGGCGATCGCCAATTTTGGCGATTTGGATTTTTGGCGATTTGGATTTTTGGCGATTTGGATTTTTGGCGATTTGGATTTTTGGCGATTTGGATTTTTGGCGATTTGGATTTTTGGCGATTTGGATTTTGGGCGATCGCCAATTTTGGCGATTTGGATTTTTGGCGATTTGGATTTTTGGCGATCGCCAATTTTGGCGATTTGGATTTTTGGCGATTTGGATTTTTGGCGATTTGGATTTTTGGCGATCGCCAATTTTGGCGATTTGGATTTTTGGCGATTTGGATTTTTGGCGATTTGGATTTTTGGCGATTTGGATTTTTGGCGATTTGGATTTTTGGCGATTTGGATTTTTGGCGATTTGGATTTTTGGCGATTTGGATTTTTGGCGATCGCCAATTTTGGCGATTTGGATTTTTGGCGATTTGGATTTTTGGCGATCGCCAATTTTGGCGATTTGGATTTTTGACGATCGCCAATTTTGGCGATTTGGATTTTTGGCGATTTGGATTTTTGGCGATCGCCAATTTTGGCGATTTGGATTTTTGGCGATCGCCAATTTTGGCGATTTGGATTTTTGGCGATCGCCAATTTTGGCAATTTGGATTTTTGGCGATTTGGATTTTTGGCGATCGCCAATTTTGGCAATTTGGATTTTTGGCGATTTGGATTTTTGGCGATTTGGATTTTTGGCGATCGCCAATTTTGGCGATTTGGATTTTTGGCGATTTGGATTTTTGGCGATCGCCAATTTTGGCGATTTGGATTTTTGGCGATTTGGATTTTTGGCGATTTGGATTTTTGGCGATTTGGATTTTTGGCGATTTGGATTTTTGGCGATTTGGATTTTTGGCGATTTGGATTTTTGGCGATTTGGATTTTTGGTGATTTGGATTTTTGGCGATTTGGATTTTTGGCGATCGCCAATTTTGGCGATTTGGATTTTTGGCGATCGCCAATTTTGGCGATATGGATTTTTGGCGATTTGGATTTTTGGCGATTTGGATTTTTGGCGATCGCCAATTTTGGCGATTTGGATTTTTGGCGATCGCCAATTTTGGCGATTTGGATTTTTGGCGATCGCCAATTTTGGCGATTTGGATTTTTGGCGATCGCCAATTTTGGCGATTTGGATTTTTGGCGATTTGGATTTTTGGCGATTTGGATTTTTGGCGATTTGGATTTTTGGCGATCGCCAATTTTGGCGATTTGGATTTTTGGCGATCGCCAATTTTGGCGATTTGGATTTTTGGCGATCGCCAATTTTGGCGATTTGGATTTTTGGTGATCGCCAATTTTGGCGATTTGGATTTTTGGCGATTTGGATTTTTGGCGATTTGGATTTTTGGCGATTTGGATTTTTGGCGATCGCCAATTTTGGCGATTTGGATTTTTGGCGATCGCCAATTTTGGCGATTTGGATTTTTGGCGATCGCCAATTTTGGCGATTTGGATTTTTGGCGATTTGGATTTTTGGCGATTTGGATTTTTGGCGATCGCCAATTTTGGCAATTTGGATTTTTGGCGATTTGGATTTTTGGCGATTTGGATTTTTGGCGATCGCCAATTTTGGCGATTTGGATTTTTGGCGATTTGGATTTTTGGCGATCGCCAATTTTGGCGATTTGGATTTTTGGCGATTTGGATTTTTGGCGATTTGGATTTTTGGCGATTTGGATTTTTGGCGATTTGGATTTTTGGCGATTTGGATTTTTGGCGATTTGGATTATTGGCGATTTGGATTTTTGGCGATTTGGATTTTTGGCGATTTGGATTTTTGGCGATCGCCAATTTTGGCGATTTGGATTTTTGGCGATCGCCAATTTTGGCGATTTGGATTTTTGGCGATCGCCAATTTTGGCGATATGGATTTTTGGCGATTTGGATTTTTGGCGATTTGGATTTTTGGCGATCGCCAATTTTGGCGATTTGGATTTTTGGCGATTTGGATTTTTGGCGATTTGGATTTTTGGCGATTTGGATTTTTGGCGATTTGGATTTTTGGCGATTTGGATTTTTGGCGATTTGGATTTTTGGCGATTTGGATTTTTGGCGATCGCCAATTTTGGCGATTTGGATTTTTGGCGATTTGGATTTTTGGCGATTTGGATTTTTGGCGATTTGGATTTTTGGCGATTTGGATTTTTGGCGATTTGGATTTTTGGCGATTTGGATTTTTGGCGATTTGGATTTTTGGCGATTTGGATTTTTGGCGATCGCCAATTTTGGCGATTTGGATTTTTGGCGATTTGGATTTTTGGCGATCGCCAATTTTGGCGATTTGGATTTTTGACGATCGCCAATTTTGGCGATTTGGATTTTTGGCGATTTGGATTTTTGGCGATCGCCAATTTTGGCGATTTGGATTTTTGGCGATCGCCAATTTTGGCGATTTGGATTTTTGGCGATCGCCAATTTTGGCGATTTGGATTTTTGGCGATCGCCAATTTTGGCGATTTGGATTTTTGGCGATCGCCAATTTTGGCGATTTGGATTTTTGGCGATCGCCAATTTTGGCGATTTGGATTTTTGGCAATAGCCAATTTTGGCGATTTGGATTTTTGGCGATTTGGATTTTTGGCGATTTGGATTTTTGGCAATTTGGATTTTTGGCGATCGCCAATTTTGGCGATTTGGATTTTTGGCGATCGCCAATTTTGGCGATTTGGATTTTTGGCGATCGCCAATTTTGGCGATTTGGATTTTTGGTGATCGCCAATTTTGGCGATTTGGATTTTTGGCGATCGCCAATTTTGGCGATTTGGATTTTTGGCGATTTGGATTTTTGGCGATTTGGATTTTTGGCGATCGCCAATTTTGGCAATTTGGATTTTTGGCGATTTGGATTTTTGGCGATTTGGATTTTTGGCGATCGCCAATTTTGGCGATTTGGATTTTTGGCGATTTGGATTTTTGGCGATCGCCAATTTTGGCGATTTGGATTTTTGGCGATTTGGATTTTTGGCGATTTGGATTTTTGGCGATTTGGATTTTTGGCGATTTGGATTTTTGGCGATTTGGATTTTTGGCGATTTGGATTTTTGGCGATTTGGATTTTTGGCGATTTGGATTTTTGGCGATTTGGATTTTTGGCGATTTGGATTTTTGGCGATTTGGATTTTTGGCGATTTGGATTTTTGGCGATCGCCAATTTTGGCGATTTGGATTTTTGGCGATCGCCAATTTTGGCGATATGGATTTTTGGCTATTTGGATTTTTGGCGATTTGGATTTTTGGCGATCGCCAATTTTGGCGATTTGGATTTTTGGCGATCGCCAATTTTGGCGATTTGGATTTTTGGCGATCGCCAATTTTGGCGATTTGGATTTTTGGCAATAGCCAATTTTGGCGATTTGGATTTTTGGCGATTTGGATTTTTGGCGATTTGGATTTTTGGCGATTTGGATTTTTGGCGATCGCCAATTTTGGCGATTTGGATTTTTGGCGATCGCCAATTTTGGCGATTTGGATTTTTGGCGATCGCCAATTTTGGCGATTTGGATTTTTGGCGATTTGGATTTTTGGCGATTTGGATTTTTGGCGATTTGGATTTTTGGCGATTTGGATTTTGGGCGATCGCCAATTTTGGCGATTTGGATTTTTGGCGATTTGGATTTTTGGCGATCGCCAATTTTGGCGATTTGGATTTTTGGCGATTTGGATTTTTGGCAATTTGGATTTTTGGCGATTTGGATTTTTGGCGATTTGGATTTTTGGCGATTTGGATTTTGGGCGATCGCCAATTTTGGCGATTTGGATTTTTGGCGATTTGGATTTTTGGCGATTTGGATTTTTGGCGATCGCCAATTTTGGCGATTTGGATTTTTGGCGATTTGGATTTTTGGCAATTTGGATTTTTGGCGATTTGGATTTTTGGCGATTTGGATTTTTGGCGAACGCCAATTTTGGCGATTTGGATTTTTGGCGATTTGGATTTTTGGCGAACGCCAATTTTGGCGATTTGGATTTTTGGCGATTTGGATTTTTGGCGATTTGGATTTTTGGCGATTTGGATTTTGGGCGATCGCCAATTTTGGCGATTTGGATTTTTGGCGATTTGGATTTTTGGCGATTTGGATTTTTGGCGATTTGGATTTTTGGCGATTTGGATTTTTGGCAATTTGGATTTTTGGCGATTTGGATTTTTGGCGATTTGGATTTTTGGCAATTTGGATTTTTGGCGATTTGGATTTTTGGCGATTTGGATTTTTGGCGATTTGGATTTTTGGCGATTTGGATTTTTGGCGATTTGGATTTTTGGCGATTTGGATTTTTGGCGATCGCCAATTTTGGCGATTTGGATTTTTGGCGATCGCCAATTTTGGCGATTTGGATTTTTGGCGATTTGGATTTTTGGCGATTTGGATTTTTGGCGATTTGGATTTTTGGCGATTTGGATTTTTGGCGATCGCCAATTTTGGCGATTTGGATTTTTGACGATTTGGATTTTTGGCGATCGCCAATTTTGGCGATTTGGATTTTTGGCGATTTGGATTTTTGGCGATTTGGATTTTTGGCGTTTTGGATTTTTGGCGATTTGGATTTTTGGCGATTTGGATTTTTGGCGTTTTGGATTTTTGGCGATTTGGATTTTTGGCGATTTGGATTTTTGGCGATTTGGATTTTTGGCGATTTGGATTTTTGGCGATTTGGATTTTTGGCGAACGCCAATTTTGGCGATTTGGATTTTTGGCGATTTGGATTTTTGGCGATTTGGATTTTTGGCGATTTGGATTTTTGGCGATTTGGATTTTTGGCGATCGCCAATTTTGGCGATTTGGATTTTTGGCGATTTGGATTTTTGGCGATTTGGATTTTTGGCGATTTGGATTTTTGGCGATTTGGATTTTTGGCGATTTGGATTTTTGGCGATTTGGATTTTTGGCGATTTGGATTTTTGGCGATTTGGATTTTTGGCGATCGCCAATTTTGGCGATTTGGATTTTTGGCGATTTGGATTTTTGGCGATCGCCAATTTTGGCGATTTGGATTTTTGGCGATCGCCAATTTTGGCGATTTGGATTTTTGGCGATCGCCAATTTTGGCGATTTGGATTTTTGGCGATTTGGATTTTTGGCGATTTGGATTTTTGGCGATTTGGATTTTTGGCGATTTGGATTTTTGGCGATTTGGATTTTTGGCGATCGCCAATTTTGGCGATTTGGATTTTTGGCGATTTGGATTTTTGGCGATCGCCAATTTTGGCGATTTGGATTTTTGGCGATCGCCAATTTGGCGATTTGGATTTTTGGCGATCGCCAATTTTGGCGATTTGGATTTTTGGCGATCGCCAATTTTGGCGATTTGGATTTTTGGCGATCGCCAATTTTGGCGATTTGGATTTTTGGCGATCGCCAATTTTGGCGATTTGGATTTTTGGCGTTTTGGATTTTTGGCGATTTGGATTTTTGGCGATTTGGATTTTTGGCGATTTGGATTTTTGGCGATTTGGATTTTTGGCGATTTGGATTTTTGGCGATTTGGATTTTTGGCGATCGCCAATTTTGGCGATTTGGATTTTTGGCGTTTTGGATTTTTGGCGATTTGGATTTTTGGCGATTTGGATTTTTGGCGATTTGGATTTTTGGCGATTTGGATTTTTGGCGATTTGGATTTTTGGCGATTTGGATTTTTGGCGATTTGGATTTTTGGCGATTTGGATTTTTGGCGATCGCCAATTTTGGCGATTTGGATTTTTGGCGATTTGGATTTTTGGCGATTTGGATTTTTGGCGATTTGGATTTTTGGCGATCGCCAATTTTGGCGATTTGGATTTTTGGCGATTTGGATTTTTGGCGATTTGGATTTTTGGCGATTTGGATTTTTGGCGATTTGGATTTTGGGCGATTGCCAAATTTGGCGATTTGGATTTTTGGCGATTTGGATTTTTGGCGTTTTGGATTTTTGGCGATTTGGATTTTTGGCGATTTGGATTTTTGGCGATTTGGATTTTTGGCGAACGCCAATTTTGGCGATTTGGATTTTTGGCGATTTGGATTTTTGGCGATTTGGATTTTTGGCGATTTGGATTTTTGACGATCGCCAATTTTGGCGATTTGGATTTTTGGCGATTTGGATTTTTGGCGATTTGGATTTTTGGCGATCGCCAATTTTGGCGATTTGGATTTTTGGCGATCGCCAATTTTGGCGATTTGGATTTTTGGCGATTTGGATTTTTGGCGATCGCCAATTTTGGCGATTTGGATTTTTGGCGATCGCCAATTTTGGCGATTTGGATTTTTGGCGATCGCCAATTTTGGCGATTTGGATTTTTGGCGATCGCCAATTTTGGCGATTTGGATTTTTGGCGATCGCCAATTTTGGCGATTTGGATTTTTGGCGATCGCCAATTTTGGCGATTTGGATTTTTGGCGTTTTGGATTTTTGGCGATTTGGATTTTTGGCGATTTGGATTTTTGGCGATTTGGATTTTTGGCGATTTGGATTTTTGGCGATCGCCAATTTTGGCGATTTGGATTTTTGGCGTTTTGGATTTTTGGCGATTTGGATTTTTGGCGATTTGGATTTTTGGCGATTTGGATTTTTGGCGATTTGGATTTTTGGCGATTTGGATTTTTGGCGATTTGGATTTTTGGCGATTTGGATTTTTGGCGATTTGGATTTTTGGCGATCGCCAATTTTGGCGATTTGGATTTTTGGCGATTTGGATTTTTGGCGATTTGGATTTTTGGCGATTTGGATTTTTGGCGATCGCCAATTTTGGCGATTTGGATTTTTGGCGATTTGGATTTTTGGCGATTTGGATTTTTGGCGAACGCCAATTTTGGCGATTTGGATTTTTGGCGATTTGGATTTTTGGCGATTTGGATTTTTGGCGATTTGGATTTTTGACGATCGCCAATTTTGGCGATTTGGATTTTTGGCGATTTGGATTTTTGGCGATTTGGATTTTTGGCGATTTGGATTTTTGGCGATTTGGATTTTTGGCGATTTGGATTTTTGGCGATTTGGATTTTTGGCGATTTGGATTTTTGGCGATTTGGATTTTTGGCGATCGCCAATTTTGGCGATTTGGATTTTTGGCGATTTGGATTTTGGGCGATCGCCAATTTTGGCGATTTGGATTTTTGGCGATCGCCAATTTTGGCGATTTGGATTTTTGGCGATCGCCAATTTTGGCGATTTGGATTTTTGGCGATCGCCAATTTTGGCGATTTGGATTTTTGGCGATCGCCAATTTTGGCGATTTGGATTTTTGGCGTTTTGGATTTTTGGCGATTTGGATTTTTGGCGATTTGGATTTTTGGCGATTTGGATTTTTGGCGATTTGGATTTTTGGCGATTTGGATTTTTGGCGATTTGGATTTTTGGCGATTTGGATTTTTGGCGATTTGGATTTTTGGCGATCGCCAATTTTGGCGATTTGGATTTTTGGCGATTTGGATTTTTGGCGATTTGGATTTTTGGCGATTTGGATTTTTGGCGATTTGGATTTTTGGCGATCGCCAAATTTGGCGATTTGGATTTTTGGCGATTTGGATTTTTGGCGTTTTGGATTTTTGGCGATTTGGATTTTTGGCGATTTGGATTTTTGGCGATTTGGATTTTTGGCGATTTGGATTTTTGGCGATTTGGATTTTTGGCGATTTGGATTTTTGGCGATCGCCAAATTTGGCGATTTGGATTTTTGGCGATTTGGATTTTTGGCGATCGCCAATTTTGGCGATTTGGATTTTTGGCGATTTGGATTTTTGGCGATTTGGATTTTTGGCGATTTGGATTTTTGGCGATTTGGATTTTTGGCGATTTGGATTTTTGGCGATCGCCAAATTTGGCGATTTGGATTTTTGGCGATTTGGATTTTTGGCGATCGCCAATTTTGGCGATTCGGATTTTTGGCGATTTGGATTTTTGGCGATTTGGATTTTTGGCGATTTGGATTTTTGGCGATTTGGATTTTTGGCGATTTGGATTTTTGGCGATCGCCAATTTTGGCGATTTGGATTTTTGGCGATCGCCAATTTTGGCGATTTGGATTTTTGGCGATTTGGATTTTTGGCGATTTGGATTTTTGGCGATCGCCAATTTTGGCGATTTGGATTTTTGGCGATTTGGATTTTTGGCGATCGCCAATTTTGGCGATTTGGATTTTTGACGATCGCCAATTTTGGCGATTTGGATTTTTGGCGATCGCCAATTTTGGCGATTTGGATTTTTGGCGATCGCCAATTTTGGCGATTTGGATTTTTGGCGATCGCCAATTTTGGCGATTTGGATTTTTGGCGATCGCCAATTTTGGCGATTCGGATTTTTGGCGATTTGGATTTTTGGCGATTTGGATTTTTGGCGATTTGGATTTTTGGCGATTTGGATTTTTGGCGATTTGGATTTTTGGCGATTTGGATTTTTGGTGATTTGGATTTTTGGCGATCGCCAATTTTGGCGATTTGGATTTTTGGCGATCGCCAATTTTGGCGATTTGGATTTTTGGCGATTTGGATTTTTGGCGATCGCCAATTTTGGCGATTTGGATTTTTGGCGATTTGGATTTTTGGCGATCGCCAATTTTGGCGATTTGGATTTTTGGCGATTTGGATTTTTGGCGATTTGGATTTTTGGCGATTTGGATTTTTGGCGATCGCCAATTTTGGCGATTTGGATTTTTGGCGATTTGGATTTTTGGCGATTTGGATTTTTGGCGATCTGGATTTTTGGCGATTTGGATTTTTGGCGATTTGGATTTTTGGCGATCGCCAATTTTGGCGATTTGGATTTTTGGCGATCGCCAATTTTGGCGATTTGGATTTTTGGCGATTTGGATTTTTGGCGATCGCCAATTTTGGCGATTTGGATTTTTGGCGATTTGGATTTTTGGCGATTTGGATTTTTGGCGATTTGGATTTTTGGCGATCGCCAATTTTGGCGATTTGGATTTTTGGCGATCGCCAATTTTGGCGATTTGGATTTTTGGCGATTTGGATTTTTGGCGATCGCCAATTTTGGCGATTTGGATTTTTGGCGATTTGGATTTTTGGCGATTTGGATTTTTGGCGATTTGGATTTTTGGCGATTTGGATTTTTGGCGATTTGGATTTTTGGCGATTTGGATTTTTGGCGATTTGGATTTTTGGCGATTTGGATTTTTGGCGATTTGGATTTTGGCGATTTGGATTTTGGCGATTTGGATTTTTGGCGATCGCCAATTTTGGCGATTTGGATTTTTGGCGATCGCCAATTTTGGCGATTTGGATTTTTGGCGATCGCCAATTTTGGCGATTTGGATTTTTGGCGATCGCCAATTTTGGCGATTTGGATTTTTGGCGATTTGGATTTTTGGCGATTTGGATTTTGGCGATTTGGATTTTTGGCGATCGCCAATTTTGGCGATTTGGATTTTTGGCGATTTGGATTTTTGGCGATTTGGATTTTTGGCGATTTGGATTTTTGGCGATTTGGATTTTTGGCGATCGCCAATTTTGGCGATTTGGATTTTTGACGATCGCCAATTTTGGCGATTTGGATTTTTGGCGATTTGGATTTTTGGCGATCGCCAATTTTGGCGATTTGGATTTTTGGCGATCGCCAATTTTGGCGATTTGGATTTTTGGCGATTTGGATTTTTGGCGATTTGGATTTTTGGCGATTTGGATTTTTGGCGATTTGGATTTTTGGCGATCGCCAATTTTGGCGATTTGGATTTTTGGCGATTTGGATTTTTGGCGATTTGGATTTTTGGCGATTTGGATTTTTGGCGATTTGGATTTTTGGCGATCGCCAATTTTGGCGATTTGGATTTTTGGCGATCGCCAATTTTGGCGATTTGGATTTTTGGCGATAGCCAATTTTGGCGATTTGGATTTTTGGCGATCGCCAATTTTGGCGATTTGGATTTTTGGCGATTTGGATTTTTGGCGATTTGGATTTTTGGCGATCGCCAATTTTGGCGATTTGGATTTTTGGCGATTTGGATTTTTGGCGATTTGGATTTTTGGCGATCGCCAATTTTGGCGATTTGGATTTTTGGCGATTTGGATTTTTGGCGATTTGGATTTTTGGCGATTTGGATTTTTGGCGATTTGGATTTTTGGCGATTTGGATTTTTGGCGATTTGGATTTTTGGCGATTTGGATTTTTGGCGATTTGGATTTTGGCGATTTGGATTTTTGGCGATTTGGATTTTTGGCGATCGCCAATTTTGGCGATTTGGATTTTTGGCGATCGCCAATTTTGGCGATTTGGATTTTTGGCGATTTGGATTTTTGGCGATCGCCAATTTTGGCGATTTGGATTTTTGGCGATTTGGATTTTTGGCGATTTGGATTTTTGGCGATCGCCAATTTTGGCGATTTGGATTTTTGGCGATTTGGATTTTTGGCGATTTGGATTTTTGGCGATTTGGATTTTTGGCGATTTGGATTTTTGGCGATTTGGATTTTTGGCGATTTGGATTTTTGGCGATTTGGATTTTTGGCGATTTGGATTTTGGCGATTTGGATTTTTGGCGATTTGGATTTTTGGCGATCGCCAATTTTGGCGATTTGGATTTTTGGCGATTTGGATTTTTGGCGATCGCCAATTTTGGCGATTTGGATTTTTGGCGATTTGGATTTTGGCGATTTGGATTTTTGGCGATTTGGATTTTTGGCGATCGCCAATTTTGGCGATTTGGATTTTTGGCGATTTGGATTTTTGGCGATCGCCAATTTTGGCGATTTGGATTTTTGGCGATTTGGATTTTTGGCGATTTGGATTTTTGGCGATTTGGATTTTTGGCGATTTGGATTTTTGGCGATCGCCAATTTTGGCGATTTGGATTTTTGGCGATTTGGATTTTTGGCGATTTGGATTTTTGGCGATTTGGATTTTTGGCGATTTGGATTTTTGGCGATTTGGATTTTTGGCGATTTGGATTTTTGGCGATTTGGATTTTTGGCGATTTGGATTTTGGCGATTTGGATTTTGGGCGATCGCCAATTTTGGCGATTTGGATTTTTGGCGATCGCCAATTTTGGCGATTTGGATTTTTGGCGATCGCCAATTTTGGCGATTTGGATTTTTGGCGATCGCCAATTTTGGCGATTTGGATTTTTGGCGATTTGGATTTTGGCGATTTGGATTTTTGGCGATCGCCAATTTTGGCGATTTGGATTTTTGGCGATTTGGATTTTTGGCGATTTGGATTTTTGGCGATTTGGATTTTTGGCGATCGCCAATTTTGGCGATTTGGATTTTTGGCGATTTGGATTTTTGGCGATTTGGATTTTTGGCGATCGCCAATTTTGGCGATTTGGATTTTTGACGATCGCCAATTTGGGCGATTTGGATTTTTGGCGATCGCCAATTTTGGCGATTTGGATTTTTGGCGATCGCCAATTTTGGCGATTTGGATTTTTGGCGATTTGGATTTTTGGCGATTTGGATTTTTGGCGATCGCCAATTTTGGCGATTTGGATTTTTGGCGATTTGGATTTTTGGCGATTTGGATTTTTGGCGATCGCCAATTTTGGCAATTTGGATTTTTGGCGATTTGGATTTTTGGCGATTTGGATTTTTGGCGATTTGGATTTTTGGCGATTTGGATTTTTGGCGATTTGGATTTTTGGCGATTTGGATTTTTGGCGATTTGGATTTTTGGCGATTTGGATTTTTGGCGATTTGGATTTTTGGCGATTTGGATTTTTGGCGATTTGGATTTTTGGCGATTTGGATTTTTGGCGATTTGGATTTTGGCGATTTGGATTTTGGGCGATCGCCAATTTTGGCGATTTGGATTTTTGGCGATCGCCAATTTTGGCGATTTGGATTTTTGGCGATCGCCAATTTTGGCGATTTGGATTTTTGGCGATCGCCAATTTTGGCGATTTGGATTTTTGGCGATTTGGATTTTGGCGATTTGGATTTTTGGCGATCGCCAATTTTGGCGATTTGGATTTTTGGCGATTTGGATTTTTGGCGATTTGGATTTTTGGCGATTTGGATTTTTGGCGATCGCCAATTTTGGCGATTTGGATTTTTGACGATCGCCAATTTTGGCGATTTGGATTTTTGGCGATCGCCAATTTTGGCGATTTGGATTTTTGGCGATCGCCAATTTTGGCGATTTGGATTTTTGGCTATTTGGATTTTTGGCGATTTGGATTTTTGGCGATCGCCAATTTTGGCGATTTGGATTTTTGGCGATTTGGATTTTTGGCGATTTGGATTTTTGGCGATCGCCAATTTTGGCGATTTGGATTTTTGGCGATTTGGATTTTTGGCGATTTGGATTTTTGGCGATCGCCAATTTTGGCGATTTGGATTTTTGGCGATTTGGATTTTGGGCGATCGCCAATTTTGGCGATTTGGATTTTTGGCGATTTGGATTTTTGGCGATTTGGATTTTTGGCGATTTGGATTTTTGGCGATTTGGATTTTTGGCGATTTGGATTTTTGGCGATTTGGATTTTTGGCGATCGCCAATTTTGGCGATTTGGATTTTTGGCGATTTGGATTTTGGGCGATCGCCAATTTTGGCGATTTGGATTTTTGGCGATTTGGATTTTTGGCGATTTGGATTTTTGGCGATTTGGATTTTTGGCGATTTGGATTTTTGGCGATTTGGATTTTGGGCGATCGCCAATTTTGGCGATTTGGATTTTTGGCGATTTGGATTTTTGGCG
The DNA here is from genome assembly GCA_964036215.1 of Oscheius sp. DF5033. NCBI lineage: Eukaryota > Metazoa > Nematoda > Chromadorea > Rhabditida > Rhabditidae > Oscheius > Oscheius sp. DF5033. Next base: position 37,202 of record CAXIWN010000041.1, on the reverse strand, counting down.
ATCGCCAATTTTGGCGATTTGGATTTTTGGCGATTTGGATTTTTGGCGATTTGGATTTTTGGCGATCGCCAATTTTGGCGATTTGGATTTTTGGCGATTTGGATTTTTGGCGATTTGGATTTTTGGCGATTTGGATTTTTGGCGATTTGGATTTTTGGCGATTTGGATTTTTGGCGATTTGGATTTTTGGCGATCGCCAATTTTGGCGATTTGGATTTTTGGCGATTTGGATTTTTGACGATCGCCAATTTTGGCGATTTGGATTTTTGGCGATTTGGATTTTTGGCGATCGCCAATTTTGGCGATTTGGATTTTTGGCGATCGCCAATTTTGGCGATTTGGATTTTTGGCGATCGCCAATTTTGGCGATTTGGATTTTTGGCGATTTGGATTTTTGGCGATTTGGATTTTTGGCGATTTGGATTTTTGGCGATCGCCAATTTTGGCGATTTGGATTTTTGGCGATCGCCAATTTTGGCGATTTGGATTTTTGGCGATCGCCAATTTTGGCGATTTGGATTTTTGGCGATTTGGATTTTTTCGATTTGGATTTTTGGCGATTTGGATTTTTGGCGATCGCCAATTTTGGCAATTTGGATTTTTGGCGATTTGGATTTTTGGCGATTTGGATTTTTGGCGATCGCCAATTTTGGCGATTTGGATTTTTGGCGATTTGGATTTTTGGCGATCGCCAATTTTGGCGATTTGGATTTTTGGCGATTTGGATTTTTGGCGATCGCCAATTTTGGCGATTTGGATTTTTGGCGATTTGGATTTTTGACGATTTGGATTTTTGGCGATTTGGATTTTTGGCGATTTGGATTTTTGGCGATTTGGATTTTTGGCGATTTGGATTTTTGGCGATTTGGATTTTTGGCGATTTGGATTTTTGGCGATTTGGATTTTTGGCGATTTGGATTTTTGGCGATTTGGATTTTTGGCGATTTGGATTTTTGGCGATCGCCAATTTTGGCGATTTGGATTTTTGGCGATCGCCAATTTTGGCGATTTGGATTTTTGACGATCGCCAATTTTGGCGATTTGGATTTTTGGCGATTTGGATTTTTGGCGATCGCCAATTTTGGCGATTTGGATTTTTGGCGATCGCCAATTTTGGCGATTTGGATTTTTGGCGATCGCCAATTTTGGCGATTTGGATTTTTGGCGATTTGGATTTTTGGCGATTTGGATTTTTGGCGATTTGGATTTTTGGCGATTTGGATTTTTGGCGATCGCCAATTTTGGCGATTTGGATTTTTGGCGATTTGGATTTTTGGCGATTTGGATTTTTGGCGATTTGGATTTTTGGCGATTTGGATTTTTGGCGATTTGGATTTTTGGCGATTTGGATTTTTGGCGATTTGGATTTTGGGCGATCGCCAATTTTGGCGATTTGGATTTTTGGCGATCGCCAATTTTGGCGATTTGGATTTTTGGCGATCGCCAATTTTGGCGATTTGGATTTTTGGCGATCGCCAATTTTGGCGATTTGGATTTTTGGCGATTTGGATTTTGGGCGATCGCCAATTTTGGCGATTTGGATTTTTGGCGATCGCCAATTTTGGCGATTTGGATTTTTGGCGATCGCCAATTTTGGCGATTTGGATTTTTGGCGATAGCCAATTTTGGCGATTTGGATTTTTGGCGATCGCCAATTTTGGCGATTTGGATTTTTGGCGATTTGGATTTTTGGCGATTTGGATTTTTGGCGATCGCCAATTTTGGCGATTTGGATTTTTGGCGATTTGGATTTTTGGCGATTTGGATTTTTGGCGATCGCCAATTTTGGCGATTTGGATTTTTGGCGATTTGGATTTTTGGCGATTTGGATTTTTGGCGATTTGGATTTTTGGCGATTTGGATTTTTGGCGATTTGGATTTTTGGCGATTTGGATTTTTGGCGATTTGGATTTTTGGCGATTTGGATTTTGGCGATTTGGATTTTTGGCGATTTGGATTTTTGGCGATCGCCAATTTTGGCGATTTGGATTTTTGGCGATCGCCAATTTTGGCGATTTGGATTTTTGGCGATTTGGATTTTTGGCGATCGCCAATTTTGGCGATTTGGATTTTTGGCGATTTGGATTTTTGGCGATCGCCAATTTTGGCGATTTGGATTTTTGGCGATTTGGATTTTTGGCGATTTGGATTTTTGGCGATTTGGATTTTTGGCGATTTGGATTTTTGGCGATTTGGATTTTTGGCGATTTGGATTTTTGGCGATTTGGATTTTTGGCGATTTGGATTTTGGCGATTTGGATTTTTGGCGATTTGGATTTTTGGCGATCGCCAATTTTGGCGATTTGGATTTTTGGCGATTTGGATTTTTGGCGATCGCCAATTTTGGCGATTTGGATTTTTGGCGATTTGGATTTTTGGCGATCGCCAATTTTGGCGATTTGGATTTTTGGCGATTTGGATTTTTGGCGATTTGGATTTTTGGCGATTTGGATTTTTGGCGATTTGGATTTTTGGCGATTTGGATTTTTGGCGATTTGGATTTTTGGCGATTTGGATTTTTGGCGATTTGGATTTTTGGCGATTTGGATTTTTGGCGATTTGGATTTTTGGCGATTTGGATTTTTGGCGATTTGGATTTTTGGCGATCGCCAATTTTGGCGATTTGGATTTTTGGCGATCGCCAATTTTGGCGATATGGATTTTTGGCGATTTGGATTTTTGGCGATTTGGATTTTTGGCGATTTGGATTTTTGGCGATTTGGATTTTTGGCGATTTGGATTTTTGGCGATTTGGATTTTTGGCGATTTGGATTTTTGGCGATTTGGATTTTTGGCGATTTGGATTTTTGGCGATTTGGATTTTTGGCGATTTGGATTTTTGGCGATTTGGATTTTTGGCGATCGCCAATTTTGGCGATTTGGATTTTTGGCGATCGCCAATTTTGGCGATTTGGATTTTTGGCGATCGCCAATTTTGGCGATTTGGATTTTTGGCAATAGCCAATTTTGGCGATTTGGATTTTTGGCGATTTGGATTTTTGGCGATTTGGATTTTTGGCGATTTGGATTTTTGGCGATCGCCAATTTTGGCGATTTGGATTTTTGGCGATCGCCAATTTTGGCGATTTGGATTTTTGGCGATCGCCAATTTTGGCGATTTGGATTTTTGGCGATTTGGATTTTTGGCGATTTGGATTTTTGGCGATTTGGATTTTTGGCGATTTGGATTTTGGGCGATCGCCAATTTTGGCGATTTGGATTTTTGGCGATTTGGATTTTTGGCGATCGCCAATTTTGGCGATTTGGATTTTTGGCGATTTGGATTTTTGGCAATTTGGATTTTTGGCGATTTGGATTTTTGGCGATTTGGATTTTTGGCGATTTGGATTTTGGGCGATCGCCAATTTTGGCGATTTGGATTTTTGGCGATTTGGATTTTTGGCGATTTGGATTTTTGGCGATCGCCAATTTTGGCGATTTGGATTTTTGGCGATTTGGATTTTTGGCAATTTGGATTTTTGGCGATTTGGATTTTTGGCGATTTGGATTTTTGGCGAACGCCAATTTTGGCGATTTGGATTTTTGGCGATTTGGATTTTTGGCGAACGCCAATTTTGGCGATTTGGATTTTTGGCGATTTGGATTTTTGGCGATTTGGATTTTTGGCGATTTGGATTTTGGGCGATCGCCAATTTTGGCGATTTGGATTTTTGGCGATTTGGATTTTTGGCGATTTGGATTTTTGGCGATTTGGATTTTTGGCGATTTGGATTTTTGGCAATTTGGATTTTTGGCGATTTGGATTTTTGGCGATTTGGATTTTTGGCAATTTGGATTTTTGGCGATTTGGATTTTTGGCGATTTGGATTTTTGGCGATTTGGATTTTTGGCGATTTGGATTTTTGGCGATTTGGATTTTTGGCGATTTGGATTTTTGGCGATCGCCAATTTTGGCGATTTGGATTTTTGGCGATCGCCAATTTTGGCGATTTGGATTTTTGGCGATTTGGATTTTTGGCGATTTGGATTTTTGGCGATTTGGATTTTTGGCGATTTGGATTTTTGGCGATCGCCAATTTTGGCGATTTGGATTTTTGACGATTTGGATTTTTGGCGATCGCCAATTTTGGCGATTTGGATTTTTGGCGATTTGGATTTTTGGCGATTTGGATTTTTGGCGTTTTGGATTTTTGGCGATTTGGATTTTTGGCGATTTGGATTTTTGGCGTTTTGGATTTTTGGCGATTTGGATTTTTGGCGATTTGGATTTTTGGCGATTTGGATTTTTGGCGATTTGGATTTTTGGCGATTTGGATTTTTGGCGAACGCCAATTTTGGCGATTTGGATTTTTGGCGATTTGGATTTTTGGCGATTTGGATTTTTGGCGATTTGGATTTTTGGCGATTTGGATTTTTGGCGATTTGGATTTTTGGCGATTTGGATTTTTGGCGATTTGGATTTTTGGCGAACGCCAATTTTGGCGATTTGGATTTTTGGCGATTTGGATTTTTGGCGAACGCCAATTTTGGCGATTTGGATTTTTGGCGATTTGGATTTTTGGCGATTTGGATTTTTGGCGATTTGGATTTTGGGCGATCGCCAATTTTGGCGATTTGGATTTTTGGCGATTTGGATTTTTGGCGATTTGGATTTTTGGCGATTTGGATTTTTGGCGATTTGGATTTTTGGCAATTTGGATTTTTGGCGATTTGGATTTTTGGCGATTTGGATTTTTGGCAATTTGGATTTTTGGCGATTTGGATTTTTGGCGATTTGGATTTTTGGCGATTTGGATTTTTGGCGATTTGGATTTTTGGCGATTTGGATTTTTGGCGATTTGGATTTTTGGCGATCGCCAATTTTGGCGATTTGGATTTTTGGCGATCGCCAATTTTGGCGATTTGGATTTTTGGCGATTTGGATTTTTGGCGATTTGGATTTTTGGCGATTTGGATTTTTGGCGATTTGGATTTTTGGCGATCGCCAATTTTGGCGATTTGGATTTTTGACGATTTGGATTTTTGGCGATCGCCAATTTTGGCGATTTGGATTTTTGGCGATTTGGATTTTTGGCGATTTGGATTTTTGGCGTTTTGGATTTTTGGCGATTTGGATTTTTGGCGATTTGGATTTTTGGCGTTTTGGATTTTTGGCGATTTGGATTTTTGGCGATTTGGATTTTTGGCGATTTGGATTTTTGGCGATTTGGATTTTTGGCGATTTGGATTTTTGGCGAACGCCAATTTTGGCGATTTGGATTTTTGGCGATTTGGATTTTTGGCGATTTGGATTTTTGGCGATTTGGATTTTTGGCGATCGCCAATTTTGGCGATTTGGATTTTTGGCGATTTGGATTTTTGGCGATTTGGATTTTTGGCGATTTGGATTTTTGGCGATTTGGATTTTTGGCGATTTGGATTTTTGGCGATTTGGATTTTTGGCGATTTGGATTTTTGGCGATCGCCAATTTTGGCGATTTGGATTTTTGGCGATTTGGATTTTTGGCGATCGCCAATTTTGGCGATTTGGATTTTTGGCGATCGCCAATTTTGGCGATTTGGATTTTTGGCGATCGCCAATTTTGGCGATTTGGATTTTTGGCGATTTGGATTTTTGGCGATTTGGATTTTTGGCGATTTGGATTTTTGGCGATTTGGATTTTTGGCGATTTGGATTTTTGGCGATCGCCAATTTTGGCGATTTGGATTTTTGGCGATTTGGATTTTTGGCGATCGCCAATTTTGGCGATTTGGATTTTTGGCGATCGCCAATTTGGCGATTTGGATTTTTGGCGATCGCCAATTTTGGCGATTTGGATTTTTGGCGATCGCCAATTTTGGCGATTTGGATTTTTGGCGATCGCCAATTTTGGCGATTTGGATTTTTGGCGATCGCCAATTTTGGCGATTTGGATTTTTGGCGTTTTGGATTTTTGGCGATTTGGATTTTTGGCGATTTGGATTTTTGGCGATTTGGATTTTTGGCGATTTGGATTTTTGGCGATTTGGATTTTTGGCGATTTGGATTTTTGGCGATCGCCAATTTTGGCGATTTGGATTTTTGGCGTTTTGGATTTTTGGCGATTTGGATTTTTGGCGATTTGGATTTTTGGCGATTTGGATTTTTGGCGATTTGGATTTTTGGCGATTTGGATTTTTGGCGATTTGGATTTTTGGCGATTTGGATTTTTGGCGATTTGGATTTTTGGCGATCGCCAATTTTGGCGATTTGGATTTTTGGCGATTTGGATTTTTGGCGATTTGGATTTTTGGCGATTTGGATTTTTGGCGATCGCCAATTTTGGCGATTTGGATTTTTGGCGATTTGGATTTTTGGCGATTTGGATTTTTGGCGATTTGGATTTTTGGCGATTTGGATTTTGGGCGATTGCCAAATTTGGCGATTTGGATTTTTGGCGATTTGGATTTTTGGCGTTTTGGATTTTTGGCGATTTGGATTTTTGGCGATTTGGATTTTTGGCGATTTGGATTTTTGGCGAACGCCAATTTTGGCGATTTGGATTTTTGGCGATTTGGATTTTTGGCGATTTGGATTTTTGGCGATTTGGATTTTTGACGATCGCCAATTTTGGCGATTTGGATTTTTGGCGATTTGGATTTTTGGCGATTTGGATTTTTGGCGATCGCCAATTTTGGCGATTTGGATTTTTGGCGATCGCCAATTTTGGCGATTTGGATTTTTGGCGATTTGGATTTTTGGCGATCGCCAATTTTGGCGATTTGGATTTTTGGCGATCGCCAATTTTGGCGATTTGGATTTTTGGCGATCGCCAATTTTGGCGATTTGGATTTTTGGCGATCGCCAATTTTGGCGATTTGGATTTTTGGCGATCGCCAATTTTGGCGATTTGGATTTTTGGCGATCGCCAATTTTGGCGATTTGGATTTTTGGCGTTTTGGATTTTTGGCGATTTGGATTTTTGGCGATTTGGATTTTTGGCGATTTGGATTTTTGGCGATTTGGATTTTTGGCGATCGCCAATTTTGGCGATTTGGATTTTTGGCGTTTTGGATTTTTGGCGATTTGGATTTTTGGCGATTTGGATTTTTGGCGATTTGGATTTTTGGCGATTTGGATTTTTGGCGATTTGGATTTTTGGCGATTTGGATTTTTGGCGATTTGGATTTTTGGCGATTTGGATTTTTGGCGATCGCCAATTTTGGCGATTTGGATTTTTGGCGATTTGGATTTTTGGCGATTTGGATTTTTGGCGATTTGGATTTTTGGCGATCGCCAATTTTGGCGATTTGGATTTTTGGCGATTTGGATTTTTGGCGATTTGGATTTTTGGCGAACGCCAATTTTGGCGATTTGGATTTTTGGCGATTTGGATTTTTGGCGATTTGGATTTTTGGCGATTTGGAATTTTGACGATCGCCAATTTTGGCGATTTGGATTTTTGGCAATTTGGATTTTTGGCGATTTGGATTTTTGGCGATTTGGATTTTTGGCGATTTGGATTTTTGGCGATTTGGATTTTTGGCGATTTGGATTTTTGGCGATTTGGATTTTTGGCGATCGCCAATTTTGGCGATTTGGATTTTTGGCGATCGCCAATTTTGGCGATTTGGATTTTTGGCGATTTGGATTTTTGGCGATTTGGATTTTTGGCGATTTGGATTTTTGGCGATTTGGATTTTTGGCGATCGCCAATTTTGGCGATTTGGATTTTTGACGATTTGGATTTTTGGCGATCGCCAATTTTGGCGATTTGGATTTTTGGCGATTTGGATTTTTGGCGATTTGGATTTTTGGCGTTTTGGATTTTTGGCGATTTGGATTTTTGGCGATTTGGATTTTTGGCGTTTTGGATTTTTGGCGATTTGGATTTTTGGCGATTTGGATTTTTGGCGATTTGGATTTTTGGCGATTTGGATTTTTGGCGATTTGGATTTTTGGCGAACGCCAATTTTGGCGATTTGGATTTTTGGCGATTTGGATTTTTGGCGATTTGGATTTTTGGCGATTTGGATTTTTGGCGATTTGGATTTTTGGCGATCGCCAATTTTGGCGATTTGGATTTTTGGCGATTTGGATTTTTGGCGATTTGGATTTTTGGCGATTTGGATTTTTGGCGATTTGGATTTTTGGCGATTTGGATTTTTGGCGATTTGGATTTTTGGCGATTTGGATTTTTGGCGATTTGGATTTTTGGCGATCGCCAATTTTGGCGATTTGGATTTTTGGCGATTTGGATTTTTGGCGATCGCCAATTTTGGCGATTTGGATTTTTGGCGATCGCCAATTTTGGCGATTTGGATTTTTGGCGATCGCCAATTTTGGCGATTTGGATTTTTGGCGATTTGGATTTTTGGCGATTTGGATTTTTGGCGATTTGGATTTTTGGCGATTTGGATTTTTGGCGATTTGGATTTTTGGCGATCGCCAATTTTGGCGATTTGGATTTTTGGCGATTTGGATTTTTGGCGATCGCCAATTTTGGCGATTTGGATTTTTGGCGATCGCCAATTTGGCGATTTGGATTTTTGGCGATCGCCAATTTTGGCGATTTGGATTTTTGGCGATCGCCAATTTTGGCGATTTGGATTTTTGGCGATCGCCAATTTTGGCGATTTGGATTTTTGGCGATCGCCAATTTTGGCGATTTGGATTTTTGGCGTTTTGGATTTTTGGCGATTTGGATTTTTGGCGATTTGGATTTTTGGCGATTTGGATTTTTGGCGATTTGGATTTTTGGCGATTTGGATTTTTGGCGATTTGGATTTTTGGCGATCGCCAATTTTGGCGATTTGGATTTTTGGCGTTTTGGATTTTTGGCGATTTGGATTTTTGGCGATTTGGATTTTTGGCGATTTGGATTTTTGGCGATTTGGATTTTTGGCGATTTGGATTTTTGGCGATTTGGATTTTTGGCGATTTGGATTTTTGGCGATTTGGATTTTTGGCGATCGCCAATTTTGGCGATTTGGATTTTTGGCGATTTGGATTTTTGGCGATTTGGATTTTTGGCGATTTGGATTTTTGGCGATCGCCAATTTTGGCGATTTGGATTTTTGGCGATTTGGATTTTTGGCGATTTGGATTTTTGGCGATTTGGATTTTTGGCGATTTGGATTTTGGGCGATTGCCAAATTTGGCGATTTGGATTTTTGGCGATTTGGATTTTTGGCGTTTTGGATTTTTGGCGATTTGGATTTTTGGCGATTTGGATTTTTGGCGATTTGGATTTTTGGCGAACGCCAATTTTGGCGATTTGGATTTTTGGCGATTTGGATTTTTGGCGATTTGGATTTTTGGCGATTTGGATTTTTGACGATCGCCAATTTTGGCGATTTGGATTTTTGGCGATTTGGATTTTTGGCGATTTGGATTTTTGGCGATCGCCAATTTTGGCGATTTGGATTTTTGGCGATCGCCAATTTTGGCGATTTGGATTTTTGGCGATTTGGATTTTTGGCGATCGCCAATTTTGGCGATTTGGATTTTTGGCGATCGCCAATTTTGGCGATTTGGATTTTTGGCGATCGCCAATTTTGGCGATTTGGATTTTTGGCGATCGCCAATTTTGGCGATTTGGATTTTTGGCGATCGCCAATTTTGGCGATTTGGATTTTTGGCGATCGCCAATTTTGGCGATTTGGATTTTTGGCGTTTTGGATTTTTGGCGATTTGGATTTTTGGCGATTTGGATTTTTGGCGATTTGGATTTTTGGCGATTTGGATTTTTGGCGATCGCCAATTTTGGCGATTTGGATTTTTGGCGTTTTGGATTTTTGGCGATTTGGATTTTTGGCGATTTGGATTTTTGGCGATTTGGATTTTTGGCGATTTGGATTTTTGGCGATTTGGATTTTTGGCGATTTGGATTTTTGGCGATCGCCAATTTTGGCGATTTGGATTTTTGGCGATTTGGATTTTTGGCGATTTGGATTTTTGGCGAACGCCAATTTTGGCGATTTGGATTTTTGGCGATTTGGATTTTTGGCGATTTGGATTTTTGACGATCGCCAATTTTGGCGATTTGGATTTTTGGCGATTTGGATTTTTGGCGATTTGGATTTTTGGCGATTTGGATTTTTGGCGATTTGGATTTTTGGCGATTTGGATTTTTGGCGATTTGGATTTTTGGCGATTTGGATTTTTGGCGATCGCCAATTTTGGCGATTTGGATTTTTGGCGATTTGGATTTTGGGCGATCGCCAATTTTGGCGATTTGGATTTTTGGCGATCGCCAATTTTGGCGATTTGGATTTTTGGCGATCGCCAATTTTGGCGATTTGGATTTTTGGCGATCGCCAATTTTGGCGATTTGGATTTTTGGCGATCGCCAATTTTGGCGATTTGGATTTTTGGCGTTTTGGATTTTTGGCGATTTGGATTTTTGGCGATTTGGATTTTTGGCGATTTGGATTTTTGGCGATTTGGATTTTTGGCGATTTGGATTTTTGGCGATTTGGATTTTTGGCGATTTGGATTTTTGGCGATCGCCAATTTTGGCGATTTGGATTTTTGGCGATTTGGATTTTTGGCGATTTGGATTTTTGGCGATTTGGATTTTTGGCGATTTGGATTTTTGGCGATCGCCAAATTTGGCGATTTGGATTTTTGGCGATTTGGATTTTTGGCGTTTTGGATTTTTGGCGATTTGGATTTTTGGCGATTTGGATTTTTGGCGATTTGGATTTTTGGCGATTTGGATTTTTGGCGATTTGGATTTTTGGCGATTTGGATTTTTGGCGATCGCCAAATTTGGCGATTTGGATTTTTGGCGATTTGGATTTTTGGCGATCGCCAATTTTGGCGATTTGGATTTTTGGCGATTTGGATTTTTGGCGATTTGGATTTTTGGCGATTTGGATTTTTGGCGATTTGGATTTTTGGCGATCGCCAAATTTGGCGATTTGGATTTTTGGCGATTTGGATTTTTGGCGATCGCCAATTTTGGCGATTCGGATTTTTGGCGATTTGGATTTTTGGCGATTTGGATTTTTGGCGATTTGGATTTTTGGCGATTTGGATTTTTGGCGATTTGGATTTTTGGCGATCGCCAATTTTGGCGATTTGGATTTTTGGCGATCGCCAATTTTGGCGATTTGGATTTTTGGCGATTTGGATTTTTGGCGATTTGGATTTTTGGCGATCGCCAATTTTGGCGATTTGGATTTTTGGCGATTTGGATTTTTGGCGATCGCCAATTTTGGCGATTTGGATTTTTGACGATCGCCAATTTTGGCGATTTGGATTTTTGGCGATCGCCAATTTTGGCGATTTGGATTTTTGGCGATCGCCAATTTTGGCGATTTGGATTTTTGGCGATCGCCAATTTTGGCGATTTGGATTTTTGGCGATCGCCAATTTTGGCGATTCGGATTTTTGGCGATTTGGATTTTTGGCGATTTGGATTTTTGGCGATTTGGATTTTTGGCGATTTGGATTTTTGGCGATTTGGATTTTTGGCGATTTGGATTTTTGGTGATTTGGATTTTTGGCGATCGCCAATTTTGGCGATTTGGATTTTTGGCGATCGCCAATTTTGGCGATTTGGATTTTTGGCGATTTGGATTTTTGGCGATCGCCAATTTTGGCGATTTGGATTTTTGGCGATTTGGATTTTTGGCGATCGCCAATTTTGGCGATTTGGATTTTTGGCGATTTGGATTTTTGGCGATTTGGATTTTTGGCGATTTGGATTTTTGGCGATCGCCAATTTTGGCGATTTGGATTTTTGGCGATTTGGATTTTTGGCGATTTGGATTTTTGGCGATTTGGATTTTTGGCGATCGCCAATTTTGGCGATTTGGATTTTTGGCGATCTGGATTTTTGGCGATTTGGATTTTTGGCGATTTGGATTTTTGGCGATCGCCAATTTTGGCGATTTGGATTTTTGGCGATCGCCAATTTTGGCGATTTGGATTTTTGGCGATTTGGATTTTTGGCGATCGCCAATTTTGGCGATTTGGATTTTTGGCGATTTGGATTTTTGGCGATTTGGATTTTTGGCGATTTGGATTTTTGGCGATCGCCAATTTTGGCGATTTGGATTTTTGGCGATCGCCAATTTTGGCGATTTGGATTTTTGGCGATTTGGATTTTTGGCGATCGCCAATTTTGGCGATTTGGATTTTTGGCGATTTGGATTTTTGGCGATTTGGATTTTTGGCGATTTGGATTTTTGGCGATTTGGATTTTTGGCGATTTGGATTTTTGGCGATTTGGATTTTTGGCGATTTGGATTTTTGGCGATTTGGATTTTGGCGATCGCCAATTTTGGCGATTTGGATTTTTGGCGATCGCCAATTTTGGCGATTTGGATTTTTGGCGATCGCCAATTTTGGCGATTTGGATTTTTGGCGATTTGGATTTTTGGCGATTTGGATTTTGGCGATTTGGATTTTTGGCGATCGCCAATTTTGGCGATTTGGATTTTTGGCGATCGCCAATTTTGGCGATTTGGATTTTTGGCGATTTGGATTTTTGGCGATTTGGATTTTTGGCGATTTGGATTTTTGGCGATTTGGATTTTTGGCGATCGCCAATTTTGGCGATTTGGATTTTTGACGATCGCCAATTTTGGCGATTTGGATTTTTGGCGATTTGGATTTTTGGCGATTTGGATTTTGGCGATTTGGATTTTTGGCGATCGCCAATTTTGGCGATTTGGATTTTTGGCGATCGCCAATTTTGGCGATTTGGATTTTTGGCGATTTGGATTTTTGGCGATTTGGATTTTTGGCGATTTGGATTTTTGGCGATTTGGATTTTTGGCGATCGCCAATTTTGGCGATTTGGATTTTTGACGATCGCCAATTTTGGCGATTTGGATTTTTGGCGATTTGGATTTTTGGCGATCGCCAATTTTGGCGATTTGGATTTTTGGCGATCGCCAATTTTGGCGATTTGGATTTTTGGCGATTTGGATTTTTGGCGATTTGGATTTTTGGCGATTTGGATTTTTGGCGATTTGGATTTTTGGCGATCGCCAATTTTGGCGATTTGGATTTTTGGCGATTTGGATTTTTGGCGATTTGGATTTTTGGCGATTTGGATTTTTGGCGATTTGGATTTTTGGCGATTTGGATTTTTGGCGATCGCCAATTTTGGCGATTTGGATTTTTGGCGATCGCCAATTTTGGCGATTTGGATTTTTGGCGATAGCCAATTTTGGCGATTTGGATTTTTGGCGATCGCCAATTTTGGCGATTTGGATTTTTGGCGATTTGGATTTTTGGCGATTTGGATTTTTGGCGATCGCCAATTTTGGCGATTTGGATTTTTGGCGATTTGGATTTTTGGCGATTTGGATTTTTGGCGATCGCCAATTTTGGCGATTTGGATTTTTGGCGATTTGGATTTTTGGCGATTTGGATTTTTGGCGATTTGGATTTTTGGCGATTTGGATTTTTGGCGATTTGGATTTTTGGCGATTTGGATTTTTGGCGATTTGGATTTTTGGCGATTTGGATTTTGGCGATTTGGATTTTTGGCGATTTGGATTTTTGGCGATCGCCAATTTTGGCGATTTGGATTTTTGGCGATTTGGATTTTTGGCGATCGCCAATTTTGGCGATTTGGATTTTTGGCGATTTGGATTTTGGCGATTTGGATTTTTGGCGATTTGGATTTTTGGCGATCGCCAATTTTGGCGATTTGGATTTTTGGCGATTTGGATTTTTGGCGATCGCCAATTTTGGCGATTTGGATTTTTGGCGATTTGGATTTTTGGCGATTTGGATTTTTGGCGATTTGGATTTTTGGCGATTTGGATTTTTGGCGATCGCCAATTTTGGCGATTTGGATTTTTGGCGATTTGGATTTTTGGCGATTTGGATTTTTGGCGATTTGGATTTTTGGCGATTTGGATTTTTGGCGATTTGGATTTTTGGCGATTTGGATTTTTGGCGATTTGGATTTTTGGCGATTTGGATTTTGGCGATTTGGATTTTGGGCGATCGCCAATTTTGGCGATTTGGATTTTTGGCGATCGCCAATTTTGGCGATTTGGATTTTTGGCGATCGCCAATTTTGGCGATTTGGATTTTTGGCGATCGCCAATTTTGGCGATTTGGATTTTTGGCGATTTGGATTTTGGCGATTTGGATTTTTGGCGATCGCCAATTTTGGCGATTTGGATTTTTGGCGATTTGGATTTTTGGCGATTTGGATTTTTGGCGATTTGGATTTTTGGCGATCGCCAATTTTGGCGATTTGGATTTTTGGCGATTTGGATTTTTGGCGATTTGGATTTTTGGCGATTTGGATTTTTGGCGATCGCCAATTTTGGCGATTTGGATTTTTGACGATCGCCAATTTGGGCGATTTGGATTTTTGGCGATCGCCAATTTTGGCGATTTGGATTTTTGGCGATCGCCAATTTTGGCGATTTGGATTTTTGGCGATTTGGATTTTTGGCGATTTGGATTTTTGGCGATCGCCAATTTTGGCGATTTGGATTTTTGACGATCGCCAATTTGGGCGATTTGGATTTTTGGCGATCGCCAATTTTGGCGATTTGGATTTTTGGCGATCGCCAATTTTGGCGATTTGGATTTTTGGCGATTTGGATTTTTGGCGATTTGGATTTTTGGCGATCGCCAATTTTGGCGATTTGGATTTTTGGCGATTTGGATTTTTGGCGATTTGGATTTTTGGCGATCGCCAATTTTGGCAATTTGGATTTTTGGCGATTTGGATTTTTGGCGATTTGGATTTTTGGCGATTTGGATTTTTGGCGATTTGGATTTTTGGCGATTTGGATTTTTGGCGATTTGGATTTTTGGCGATTTGGATTTTTGGCGATTTGGATTTTTGGCGATTTGGATTTTTGGCGATTTGGATTTTTGGCGATTTGGATTTTTGGCGATTTGGATTTTTGGCGATTTGGATTTTGGCGATTTGGATTTTGGGCGATCGCCAATTTTGGCGATTTGGATTTTTGGCGATCGCCAATTTTGGCGATTTGGATTTTTGGCGATCGCCAATTTTGGCGATTTGGATTTTTGGCGATTTGGATTTTGGCGATTTGGATTTTTGGCGATCGCCAATTTTGGCGATTTGGATTTTTGGCGATTTGGATTTTTGGCGATTTGGATTTTTGGCGATTTGGATTTTTGGCGATCGCCAATTTTGGCGATTTGGATTTTTGACGATCGCCAATTTTGGCGATTTGGATTTTTGGCGATCGCCAATTTTGGCGATTTGGATTTTTGGCGATCGCCAATTTTGGCGATTTGGATTTTTGGCGATTTGGATTTTTGGCGATTTGGATTTTTGGCGATCGCCAATTTTGGCGATTTGGATTTTTGGCGATTTGGATTTTTGGCGATTTGGATTTTTGGCGATCGCCAATTTTGGCGATTTGGATTTTTGGCGATTTGGATTTTTGGCGATTTGGATTTTTGGCGATCGCCAATTTTGGCGATTTGGATTTTTGGCGATTTGGATTTTGGGCGATCGCCAATTTTGGCGATTTGGATTTTTGGCGATTTGGATTTTTGGCGATTTGGATTTTTGGCGATTTGGATTTTTGGCGATTTGGATTTTTGGCGATTTGGATTTTTGGCGATTTGGATTTTTGGCGATCGCCAATTTTGGCGATTTGGATTTTTGGCGATTTGGATTTTGGGCGATCGCCAATTTTGGCGATTTGGATTTTTGGCGATTTGGATTTTTGGCGATTTGGATTTTTGGCGATTTGGATTTTTGGCGATTTGGATTTTTGGCGATTTGGATTTTGGGCGATCGCCAATTTTGGCGATTTGGATTTTTGGCGATTTGGATTTTTGGCGATCGCCAATTTTGGCGATTTGGATTTTTGGCGATTTGGATTTTTGGCGATTTGGATTTTTGGCGATCGCCAATTTTGGCGATTTGGATTTTTGGCGATTTGGATTTTTGGCGATTTGGATTTTTGGCGATTTGGATTTTTGGCGATTTGGATTTTTGGCGATCGCCAATTTTGGCGATTTGGATTTTTGGCGATTTGGATTTTTGACGATCGCCAATTTTGGCGATTTGGATTTTTGGCGATTTGGATTTTTGGCGATCGCCAATTTTGGCGATTTGGATTTTTGGCGATCGCCAATTTTGGCGATTTGGATTTTTGGCGATTTGGATTTTTGGCGATTTGGATTTTTGGCGATTTGGATTTTTGGCGATCGCCAATTTTGGCGATTTGGATTTTTGGCGATCGCCAATTTTGGCGATTTGGATTTTTGGCGATCGCCAATTTTGGCGATTTGGATTTTTGGCGATTTGGATTTTTTCGATTTGGATTTTTGGCGATTTGGATTTTTGGCGATCGCCAATTTTGGCAATTTGGATTTTTGGCGATTTGGATTTTTGGCGATTTGGATTTTTGGCGATCGCCAATTTTGGCGATTTGGATTTTTGGCGATTTGGATTTTTGGCGATCGCCAATTTTGGCGATTTGGATTTTTGGCGATTTGGATTTTTGGCGATCGCCAATTTTGGCGATTTGGATTTTTGGCGATTTGGATTTTTGACGATTTGGATTTTTGGCGATTTGGATTTTTGGCGATTTGGATTTTTGGCGATTTGGATTTTTGGCGATTTGGATTTTTGGCGATTTGGATTTTTGGCGATTTGGATTTTTGGCGATTTGGATTTTTGGCGATTTGGATTTTTGGCGATTTGGATTTTTGGCGATTTGGATTTTTGGCGATCGCCAATTTTGGCGATTTGGATTTTTGGCGATCGCCAATTTTGGCGATTTGGATTTTTGACGATCGCCAATTTTGGCGATTTGGATTTTTGGCGATTTGGATTTTTGGCGATCGCCAATTTTGGCGATTTGGATTTTTGGCGATCGCCAATTTTGGCGATTTGGATTTTTGGCGATTTGGATTTTTGGCGATTTGGATTTTTGGCGATTTGGATTTTTGGCGATTTGGATTTTTGGCGATCGCCAATTTTGGCGATTTGGATTTTTGGCGATTTGGATTTTTGGCGATTTGGATTTTTGGCGATTTGGATTTTTGGCGATTTGGATTTTTGGCGATCGCCAATTTTGGCGATTTGGATTTTTGGCGATCGCCAATTTTGGCGATTTGGATTTTTGGCGATAGCCAATTTTGGCGATTTGGATTTTTGGCGATCGCCAATTTTGGCGATTTGGATTTTTGGCGATTTGGATTTTTGGCGATTTGGATTTTTGGCGATCGCCAATTTTGGCGATTTGGATTTTTGGCGATTTGGATTTTTGGCGATTTGGATTTTTGGCGATCGCCAATTTTGGCGATTTGGATTTTTGGCGATTTGGATTTTTGGCGATTTGGATTTTTGGCGATTTGGATTTTTGGCGATTTGGATTTTTGGCGATTTGGATTTTTGGCGATTTGGATTTTTGGCGATTTGGATTTTTGGCGATTTGGATTTTGGCGATTTGGATTTTTGGCGATTTGGATTTTTGGCGATCGCCAATTTTGGCGATTTGGATTTTTGGCGATCGCCAATTTTGGCGATTTGGATTTTTGGCGATTTGGATTTTTGGCGATCGCCAATTTTGGCGATTTGGATTTTTGGCGATTTGGATTTTTGGCGATCGCCAATTTTGGCGATTTGGATTTTTGGCGATTTGGATTTTTGGCGATTTGGATTTTTGGCGATTTGGATTTTTGGCGATTTGGATTTTTGGCGATTTGGATTTTTGGCGATTTGGATTTTTGGCGATTTGGATTTTTGGCGATTTGGATTTTGGCGATTTGGATTTTTGGCGATTTGGATTTTTGGCGATCGCCAATTTTGGCGATTTGGATTTTTGGCGATTTGGATTTTTGGCGATCGCCAATTTTGGCGATTTGGATTTTTGGCGATTTGGATTTTGGCGATTTGGATATTTGGCGATTTGGATTTTTGGCGATCGCCAATTTTGGCGATTTGGATTTTTGGCGATTTGGATTTTTGGCGATCGCCAATTTTGGCGATTTGGATTTTTGGCGATTTGGATTTTTGGCGATTTGGATTTTTGGCGATTTGAATTTTTGGCGATTTGGATTTTTGGCGATCGCCAATTTTGGCGATTTGGATTTTTGGCGATTTGGATTTTTGGCGATTTGGATTTTTGGCGATTTGGATTTTTGGCGATTTGGATTTTTGGCGATTTGGATTTTTGGCGATTTGGATTTTTGGCGATTTGGATTTTTGGCGATTTGGATTTTTGGCGATTTGGATTTTGGCGATTTGGATTTTGGGCCGATTTGGATTTTGGCGATTTGGATTTTGGGCGATCGCCAATTTTGGCGATTTGGATTTTTGGCGATCGCCAATTTTGGCGATTTGGATTTTTGGCGATCGCCAATTTTGGCGATTTGGATTTTTGGCGATCGCCAATTTTGGCGATTCGGATTTTTGGCGATTTGGATTTTTGGCGATTTGGATTTTTGGCGATTTGGATTTTTGGCGATTTGGATTTTTGGCGATTTGGATTTTGGCGATTTGGATTTTGGGCGATCGCCAATTTTGGCGATTTGGATTTTTGGCGATCGCCAATTTTGGCGATTTGGATTTTTGGCGATTTGGATTTTGGCGATTTGGATTTTTGGCGATCGCCAATTTTGGCGATTTGGATTTTTGGCGATTTGGATTTTTGGCGATTTGGATTTTTGGCGATTTGGATTTTTGGCGATCGCCAATTTTGGCGATTTGGATTTTTGGCGATTTGGATTTTTGGCGATTTGGATTTTTGGCGATTTGGATTTTTGGCGATCGCCAATTTTGGCGATTTGGATTTTTGACGATCGCCAATTTTGGCGATTTGGATTTTTGGCGATCGCCAATTTTGGCGATTTGGATTTTTGGCGATCGCCAATTTTGGCGATTTGGATTTTTGGCGATTTGGATTTTTGGCGATCGCCAATTTTGGCGATTTGGATTTTTGGCGATTTGGATTTTTGGCGATTTGGATTTTTGGCGATCGCCAATTTTGGCGATTTGGATTTTTGGCGATTTGGATTTTTGGCGATTTGGATTTTTGGCGATCGCCAATTTTGGCGATTTGGATTTTTGGCGATTTGGATTTTGGGCGATCGCCAATTTTGGCGATTTGGATTTTTGGCGATTTGGATTTTTGGCGATTTGGATTTTTGGCGATTTGGATTTTTGGCGATTTGGATTTTTGGCGATTTGGATTTTTGGCGATTTGGATTTTTGGCGATCGCCAATTTTGGCGATTTGGATTTTTGGCGATTTGGATTTTGGGCGATCGCCAATTTTGGCGATTTGGATTTTTGGCGATTTGGATTTTTGGCGATTTGGATTTTTGGCGATTTGGATTTTTGGCGATTTGGATTTTTGGCGATTTGGATTTTTGGCGATTTGGATTTTGGGCGATCGCCAATTTTGGCGATTTGGATTTTTGGCGATTTGGATTTTTGGCGATCGCCAATTTTGGCGATTTGGATTTTTGGCGATTTGGATTTTTGGCGATTTGGATTTTTGGCGATCGCCAATTTTGGCGATTTGGATTTTTGGCGATTTGGATTTTTGGCGATTTGGATTTTTGGCGATTTGGATTTTTGGCGATTTGGATTTTTGGCGATTTGGATTTTTGGCGATTTGGATTTTTGGCGATTTGGATTTTTGGCGATTTGGATTTTTGGCGATTTGGATTTTTGGCGATTTGGATTTTTGGCGATCGCCAATTTTGGCGATTTGGATTTTTGACGATCGCCAATTTTGGCGATTTGGATTTTTGGCGATCGCCAATTTTGGCGATTTGGATTTTTGGCGATCGCCAATTTTGGCGATTTGGATTTTTGGCGATTTGGATTTTTGGCGATTTGGATTTTTGGCGATTTGGATTTTTGGCGATCGCCAATTTTGGCGATTTGGATTTTTGGCGATCGCCAATTTTGGCGATTTGGATTTTTGGCGATCGCCAATTTTGGCGATTTGGATTTTTGGCGATTTGGATTTTTGGCGATTTGGATTTTTGGCGATTTGGATTTTTGGCGATCGCCAATTTTGGCGATTTGGATTTTTGGCGATTTGGATTTTTGGCGATTTGGATTTTTGGCGATTTGGATTTTTGGCGATCGCCAATTTTGGCGATTTGGATTTTTGGCGATTTGGATTTTTGGCGATCGCCAGTTTTGGCGATTTGGATTTTTGACGATCGCCAATTTTGGCGATTTGGATTTTTGGCGATTTGGATTTTTGGCGATCGCCAATTTTGGCGATTTGGATTTTTGGCGATCGCCAATTTTGGCGATTTGGATTTTTGGCGATCGCCAATTTTGGCGATTTGGATTTTTGGCGATTTGGATTTTTGGCGATTTGGATTTTTGGCGATTTGGATTTTTGGCGATCGCCAATTTTGGCGATTTGGATTTTTGGCGATCGCCAATTTTGGCGATTTGGATTTTTGGCGATCGCCAATTTTGGCGATTTGGATTTTTGGCGATCGCCAATTTTGGCGATTTGGATTTTTGGCGATTTGGATTTTTGGCGATTTGGATTTTTGGCGATTTGGATTTTTGGCGATCGCCAATTTTGGCAATTTGGATTTTTGGCGATTTGGATTTTTGGCGATTTGGATTTTTGGCGATCGCCAATTTTGGCGATTTGGATTTTTGGCGATTTGGATTTTTGGCGATCGCCAATTTTGGCGATTTGGATTTTTGGCGATTTGGATTTTTGGCGATCGCCAATTTTGGCGATTTGGATTTTTGGCGATTTGGATTTTTGGCGATTTGGATTTTTGGCGATTTGGATTTTTGGCGATTTGGATTTTTGGCGATTTGGATTTTTGGCGATTTGGATTTTTGGCGATTTGGATTTTTGGCGATTTGGATTTTTGGCGATTTGGATTTTTGGCGATTTGGATTTTTGGCGATTTGGATTTTTGGCGATTTGGATTTTTGGCGATCGCCAATTTTGGCGATTTGGATTTTTGGCGATCGCCAATTTTGGCGATTTGGATTTTTGGCGATAGCCAATTTTGGCGATTTGGATTTTTGGCGATCGCCAATTTTGGCGATTTGGATTTTTGGCGATTTGGATTTTTGGCGATTTGGATTTTTGGCGATCGCCAATTTTGGCGATTTGGATTTTTGGCGATTTGGATTTTTGGCGATTTGGATTTTTGGCGATCGCCAATTTTGGCGATTTGGATTTTTGGCGATTTGGATTTTTGGCGATTTGGATTTTTGGCGATTTGGATTTTTGGCGATTTGGATTTTTGGCGATTTGGATTTTTGGCGATTTGGATTTTTGGCGATTTGGATTTTTGGCGATTTGGATTTTGGCGATTTGGATTTTTGGCGATTTGGATTTTTGGCGATCGCCAATTTTGGCGATTTGGATTTTTGGCGATTTGGATTTTTGGCGATCGCCAATTTTGGCGATTTGGATTTTTGGCGATTTGGATTTTTGGCGATTTGGATTTTTGGCGATCGCCAATTTTGGCGATTTGGATTTTTGGCGATTTGGATTTTTGGCGATCGCCAATTTTGGCGATTTGGATTTTTGGCGATCGCCAATTTTGGCGATTTGGATTTTTGGCGATTTGGATTTTTGGCGATTTGGATTTTTGGCGATTTGGATTTTTGGCGATTTGGATTTTGGCGATTTGGATTTTTGGCGATTTGGATTTTTGGCGATCGCCAATTTTGGCGATTTGGATTTTTGGCGATCGCCAATTTTGGCGATTTGGATTTTTGGCGATTTGGATTTTGGCGATTTGGATTTTTGGCGATTTGGATTTTTGGCGATCGCCAATTTTGGCGATTTGGATTTTTGGCGATTTGGATTTTTGGCGATCGCCAATTTTGGCGATTTGGATTTTTGGCGATTTGGATTTTTGGCGATTTGGATTTTTGGCGATTTGGATTTTTGGCGATTTGGATTTTTGGCGATTTGGATTTTTGGCGATTTGGATTTTGGGCGATCGCCAATTTTGGCGATTTGGATTTTTGGCGATCGCCAATTTTGGCGATTTGGATTTTTGGCGATCGCCAATTTTGGCGATTTGGATTTTTGGCGATTTGGATTTTGGCGATTTGGATTTTTGGCGATCGCCAATTTTGGCGATTTGGATTTTTGGCGATCGCCAATTTTGGCGATTTGGATTTTTGGCGATCGCCAATTTTGGCGATTTGGATTTTTGGCGATTTGGATTTTGGCGATTTGGATTTTTGGCGATCGCCAATTTTGGCGATTTGGATTTTTGGCGATTTGGATTTTTGGCGATTTGGATTTTTGGCGATTTGGATTTTTGGCGATCGCCAATTTTGGCGATTTGGATTTTTGGCGATTTGGATTTTTGGCGATTTGGATTTTTGGCGATTTGGATTTTTGGCGATCGCCAATTTTGGCGATTTGGATTTTTGACGATCGCCAATTTTGGCGATTTGGATTTTTGGCGATCGCCAATTTTGGCGATTTGGATTTTTGGCGATCGCCAATTTTGGCGATTTGGATTTTTGGCGATTTGGATTTTTGGCGATTTGGATTTTTGGCGATTTGGATTTTTGGCGATCGCCAATTTTGGCGATTTGGATTTTTGGCGATCGCCAATTTTGGCGATTTGGATTTTTGGCGATCGCCAATTTTGGCGATTTGGATTTTTGGCGATTTGGATTTTTGGCGATTTGGATTTTTGGCGATTTGGATTTTTGGCGATCGCCAATTTTGGCGATTTGGATTTTTGACGATCGCCAATTTTGGCGATTTGGATTTTTGGCGATCGCCAATTTTGGCGATTTGGATTTTTGACGATCGCCAATTTTGGCGATTTGGATTTTTGGCGATCGCCAATTTTGGCGATTTGGATTTTTGGCGATTTGGATTTTGGCGATTTGGATTTTTGGCGATCGCCAATTTTGGCGATTTGGATTTTTGGCGATCGCCAATTTTGGCGATTTGGATTTTTGGCGATCGCCAATTTTGGCGATTTGGATTTTTGGCGATTTGGATTTTTGGCGATTTGGATTTTTGGCGATCGCCAATTTTGGCGATTTGGATTTTTGGCGATTTGGATTTTTGGCGATTTGGATTTTTGGCGATCGCCAATTTTGGCGATTTGGATTTTTGGCGATTTGGATTTTTGGTGATTTGGATTTTTGGCGATCGCCAATTTTGGCGATTTGGATTTTTGGCGATTTGGATTTTGGGCGATCGCCAATTTTGGCGATTTGGATTTTTGGCGATTTGGATTTTTGGCGATTTGGATTTTTGGCGATTTGGATTTTTGGCGATTTGGATTTTTGGCGATTTGGATTTTTGGCGATTTGGATTTTGGGCGATCGCCAATTTTGGCGATTTGGATTTTTGGCGATTTGGATTTTTGGCGATTTGGGTTTTTGGCGATTTGGATTTTTGGCGATTTGGATTTTTGGCGATTTGGATTTTTGGCGATTTGGATTTTGGGCGATCGCCAATTTTGGCGATTTGGATTTTTGGCGATTTGGATTTTTGGCGATCGCCAATTTTGGCGATTTGGATTTTTGGCGATTTGGATTTTTGGCGATTTGGATTTTTGGCGATCGCCAATTTTGGCGATTTGGATTTTTGGCGATTTGGATTTTTGGCGATTTGGATTTTTGGCGATTTGGATTTTTGGCGATTTGGATTTTTGGCGATTTGGATTTTTGGCGATTTGGATTTTTGGCGATTTGGATTTTTGGCGATCGCCAATTTTGGCGATTTGGATTTTTGGCGATTTGGATTTTTGGCGATCGCCAATTTTGGCGATTTGGATTTTTGACGATCGCCAATTTTGGCGATTTGGATTTTTGGCGATTTGGATTTTTGGCGATCGCCAATTTTGGCGATTTGGATTTTTGGCGATCGCCAATTTTGGCGATTTGGATTTTTGGCGATCGCCAATTTTGGCGATTTGGATTTTTGGCGATCGCCAATTTTGGCAATTTGGATTTTTGGCGATTTGGATTTTTGGCGATCGCCAATTTTGGCAATTTGGATTTTTGGCGATTTGGATTTTTGGCGATTTGGATTTTTGGCGATCGCCAATTTTGGCGATTTGGATTTTTGGCGATTTGGATTTTTGGCGATCGCCAATTTTGGCGATTTGGATTTTTGGCGATTTGGATTTTTGGCGATTTGGATTTTTGGCGATTTGGATTTTTGGCGATTTGGATTTTTGGCGATTTGGATTTTTGGCGATTTGGATTTTTGGCGATTTGGATTTTTGGCGATTTGGATTTTTGGCGATCGCCAATTTTGGCGATTTGGATTTTTGGCGATCGCCAATTTTGGCGATATGGATTTTTGGCGATTTGGATTTTTGGCGATTTGGATTTTTGGCGATCGCCAATTTTGGCGATTTGGATTTTTGGCGATCGCCAATTTTGGCGATTTGGATTTTTGGCGATCGCCAATTTTGGCGATTTGGATTTTTGGCGATTTGGATTTTTGGCGATTTGGATTTTTGGCGATTTGGATTTTTGGCGATCGCCAATTTTGGCGATTTGGATTTTTGGCGATCGCCAATTTTGGCGATTTGGATTTTTGGCGATCGCCAATTTTGGCGATTTGGATTTTTGGTGATCGCCAATTTTGGCGATTTGGATTTTTGGCGATTTGGATTTTTGGCGATTTGGATTTTTGGCGATTTGGATTTTTGGCGATCGCCAATTTTGGCGATTTGGATTTTTGGCGATCGCCAATTTTGGCGATTTGGATTTTTGGCGATCGCCAATTTTGGCGATTTGGATTTTTGGCGATTTGGATTTTTGGCGATTTGGATTTTTGGCGATTTGGATTTTTGGCGATCGCCAATTTTGGCAATTTGGATTTTTGGCGATTTGGATTTTTGGCGATTTGGATTTTTGGCGATCGCCAATTTTGGCGATTTGGATTTTTGGCGATTTGGATTTTTGGCGATCGCCAATTTTGGCGATTTGGATTTTTGGCGATTTGGATTTTTGGCGATTTGGATTTTTGGCGATTTGGATTTTTGGCGATTTGGATTTTTGGCGATTTGGATTTTTGGCGATTTGGATTATTGGCGATTTGGATTTTTGGCGATTTGGATTTTTGGCGATCGCCAATTTTGGCGATTTGGATTTTTGGCGATCGCCAATTTTGGCGATTTGGATTTTTGGCGATCGCCAATTTTGGCGATATGGATTTTTGGCGATTTGGATTTTTGGCGATTTGGATTTTTGGCGATCGCCAATTTTGGCGATTTGGATTTTTGGCGATTTGGATTTTTGGCGATTTGGATTTTTGGCGATTTGGATTTTTGGCGATTTGGATTTTTGGCGATTTGGATTTTTGGCGATTTGGATTTTTGGCGATTTGGATTTTTGGCGATCGCCAATTTTGGCGATTTGGATTTTTGGCGATTTGGATTTTTGGCGATTTGGATTTTTGGCGATTTGGATTTTTGGCGATTTGGATTTTTGGCGATTTGGATTTTTGGCGATTTGGATTTTTGGCGATTTGGATTTTTGGCGATCGCCAATTTTGGCGATTTGGATTTTTGGCGATTTGGATTTTTGGCGATCGCCAATTTTGGCGATTTGGATTTTTGACGATCGCCAATTTTGGCGATTTGGATTTTTGGCGATTTGGATTTTTGGCGATCGCCAATTTTGGCGATTTGGATTTTTGGCGATCGCCAATTTTGGCGATTTGGATTTTTGGCGATCGCCAATTTTGGCGATTTGGATTTTTGGCGATCGCCAATTTTGGCGATTTGGATTTTTGGCGATCGCCAATTTTGGCGATTTGGATTTTTGGCGATCGCCAATTTTGGCGATTTGGATTTTTGGCAATAGCCAATTTTGGCGATTTGGATTTTTGGCGATTTGGATTTTTGGCGATTTGGATTTTTGGCAATTTGGATTTTTGGCGATCGCCAATTTTGGCGATTTGGATTTTTGGCGATCGCCAATTTTGGCGATTTGGATTTTTGGCGATCGCCAATTTTGGCGATTTGGATTTTTGGTGATCGCCAATTTTGGCGATTTGGATTTTTGGCGATCGCCAATTTTGGCGATTTGGATTTTTGGCGATTTGGATTTTTGGCGATTTGGATTTTTGGCGATCGCCAATTTTGGCAATTTGGATTTTTGGCGATTTGGATTTTTGGCGATTTGGATTTTTGGCGATCGCCAATTTTGGCGATTTGGATTTTTGGCGATTTGGATTTTTGGCGATCGCCAATTTTGGCGATTTGGATTTTTGGCGATTTGGATTTTTGGCGATTTGGATTTTTGGCGATTTGGATTTTTGGCGATTTGGATTTTTGGCGATTTGGATTTTTGGCGATCGCCAATTTTGGCGATTTGGATTTTTGGCGATCGCCAATTTTGGCGATTTGGATTTTTGGCGATCGCCAATTTTGGCGATTTGGATTTTTGGCGATCGCCAATTTTGGCGATTTGGATTTTTGGCGATCGCCAATTTTGGCGATTTGGATTTTTGGCGATCGCCAATTTTGGCGATTTGGATTTTTGACGATCGCCAATTTTGGCGATTTGGATTTTTGGCGATTTGGATTTTTGGCGATCGCCAATTTTGGCGATTTGGATTTTTGGCGATCGCCAATTTTGGCGATTTGGATTTTTGGCGATCGCCAATTTTGGCGATTTGGATTTTTGGCGATCGCCAATTTTGGCGATTTGGATTTTTGGCGATCGCCAATTTTGGCGATTTGGATTTTTGGCGATCGCCAATTTTGGCGATTTGGATTTTTGGCAATAGCCAATTTTGGCGATTTGGATTTTTGGCGATTTGGATTTTTGGCGATTTGGATTTTTGGCGATTTGGATTTTTGGCGATTTGGATTTTTGGCGATTTGGATTTTTGGCGATTTGGATTTTTGGCGATTTGGATTTTTGGCGATCGCCAATTTTGGCGATTTGGATTTTTGGCGATTTGGATTTTTGGCGATCGCCAATTTTGGCGATTTGGATTTTTGACGATCGCCAATTTTGGCGATTTGGATTTTTGGCGATCGCCAATTTTGGCGATTTGGATTTTTGGCGATCGCCAATTTTGGCGATTTGGATTTTTGGCGATCGCCAATTTTGGCGATTTGGATTTTTGGCGATCGCCAATTTTGGCGATTTGGATTTTTGGCAATAGCCAATTTTGGCGATTTGGATTTTTGGCGATTTGGATTTTTGGCAATTTGGATTTTTGGCGATCGCCAATTTTGGCGATTTGGATTTTTGGCGATCGCCAATTTTGGCGATTTGGATTTTTGGCGATCGCCAATTTTGGCGATTTGGATTTTTGGTGATCGCCAATTTTGGCGATTTGGATTTTTGGCGATCGCCAATTTTGGCGATTTGGATTTTTGGCGATTTGGATTTTTGGCGATTTGGATTTTTGGCGATCGCCAATTTTGGCAATTTGGATTTTTGGCGATTTGGATTTTTGGCGATTTGGATTTTTGGCGATCGCCAATTTTGGCGATTTGGATTTTTGGCGATTTGGATTTTTGGCGATCGCCAATTTTGGCGATTTGGATTTTTGGCGATTTGGATTTTTGGCGATTTGGATTTTTGGCGATTTGGACTTTTGGCGATTTGGATTTTTGGCGATTTGGATTTTTGGCGATTTGGATTTTTGGCGATTTGGATTTTTGGCGATTTGGATTTTTGGCGATTTGGATTTTTGGCGATCGCCAATTTTGGCGATTTGGATTTTTGGCGATCGCCAATTTTGGCGATATGGATTTTTGGCGATTTGGATTTTTGGCGATTTGGATTTTTGGCGATTTGGATTTTTGGCGATTTGGATTTTTGGCGATTTGGATTTTTGGCGATTTGGATTTTTGGCGATTTGGATTTTTGGCGATTTGGATTTTTGGCGATTTGGATTTTTGGCGATTTGGATTTTTGGCGATTTGGATTTTTGGCGATCGCCAATTTTGGCGATTTGGATTTTTGGCGATCGCCAATTTTGGCGATATGGATTTTTGGCTATTTGGATTTTTGGCGATTTGGATTTTTGGCGATCGCCAATTTTGGCGATTTGGATTTTTGGCGATCGCCAATTTTGGCGATTTGGATTTTTGGCGATCGCCAATTTTGGCGATTTGGATTTTTGGCAATAGCCAATTTTGGCGATTTGGATTTTTGGCGATTTGGATTTTTGGCGATTTGGATTTTTGGCGATTTGGATTTTTGGCGATCGCCAATTTTGGCGATTTGGATTTTTGGCGATCGCCAATTTTGGCGATTTGGATTTTTGGCGATCGCCAATTTTGGCGATTTGGATTTTTGGCGATTTGGATTTTTGGCGATTTGGATTTTTGGCGATTTGGATTTTTGGCGATTTGGATTTTGGGCGATCGCCAATTTTGGCGATTTGGATTTTTGGCGATTTGGATTTTTGGCGATCGCCAATTTTGGCGATTTGGATTTTTGGCGATTTGGATTTTTGGCAATTTGGATTTTTGGCGATTTGGATTTTTGGCGATTTGGATTTTTGGCGATTTGGATTTTGGGCGATCGCCAATTTTGGCGATTTGGATTTTTGGCGATTTGGATTTTTGGCGATTTGGATTTTTGGCGATCGCCAATTTTGGCGATTTGGATTTTTGGCGATTTGGATTTTTGGCAATTTGGATTTTTGGCGATTTGGATTTTTGGCGATTTGGATTTTTGGCGAACGCCAATTTTGGCGATTTGGATTTTTGGCGATTTGGATTTTTGGCGAACGCCAATTTTGGCGATTTGGATTTTTGGCGATTTGGATTTTTGGCGATTTGGATTTTTGGCGATTTGGATTTTTGGCGATCGCCAATTTTGGCGATTTGGATTTTTGGCGATTTGGATTTTTGGCAATTTGGATTTTTGGCGATTTGGATTTTTGGCGATTTGGATTTTTGGCAATTTGGATTTTTGGCGATTTGGATTTTTGGCGATTTGGATTTTTGGCGATTTGGATTTTTGGCGATTTGGATTTTTGGCGATTTGGATTTTTGGCGATTTGGATTTTTGGCGATCGCCAATTTTGGCGATTTGGATTTTTGGCGATCGCCAATTTTGGCGATTTGGATTTTTGGCGATTTGGATTTTTGGCGATTTGGATTTTTGGCGATTTGGATTTTTGGCGATTTGGATTTTTGGCGATCGCCAATTTTGGCGATTTGGATTTTTGACGATTTGGATTTTTGGCGATCGCCAATTTTGGCGATTTGGATTTTTGGCGATTTGGATTTTTGGCGATTTGGATTTTTGGCGTTTTGGATTTTTGGCGATTTGGATTTTTGGCGATTTGGATTTTTGGCGTTTTGGATTTTTGGCGATTTGGATTTTTGGCGATTTGGATTTTTGGCGATTTGGATTTTTGGCGATTTGGATTTTTGGCGATTTGGATTTTTGGCGAACGCCAATTTTGGCGATTTGGATTTTTGGCGATTTGGATTTTTGGCGATTTGGATTTTTGGCGATTTGGATTTTTGGCGATCGCCAATTTTGGCGATTTGGATTTTTGGCGATTTGGATTTTTGGCGATTTGGATTTTTGGCGATTTGGATTTTTGGCGATTTGGATTTTTGGCGATTTGGATTTTTGGCGATTTGGATTTTTGGCGATTTGGATTTTTGGCGATTTGGATTTTTGGCGATTTGGATTTTTGGCGATTTGGATTTTTGGCGATTTGGATTTTTGGCGATTTGGATTTTTGGCGATTTGGATTTTTGGCGATCGCCAATTTTGGCGATTTGGATTTTTGACGATTTGGATTTTTGGCGATCGCCAATTTTGGCGATTTGGATTTTTGGCGATTTGGATTTTTGGCGATTTGGATTTTTGGCGTTTTGGATTTTTGGCGATTTGGATTTTTGGCGATTTGGATTTTTGGCGTTTTGGATTTTTGGCGATTTGGATTTTTGGCGATTTGGATTTTTGGCGATTTGGATTTTTGGCGATTTGGATTTTTGGCGATTTGGATTTTTGGCGAACGCCAATTTTGGCGATTTGGATTTTTGGCGATTTGGATTTTTGGCGATTTGGATTTTTGGCGATTTGGATTTTTGGCGATTTGGATTTTTGGCGATCGCCAATTTTGGCGATTTGGATTTTTGGCGATTTGGATTTTTGGCGATTTGGATTTTTGGCGATTTGGATTTTTGGCGATTTGGATTTTTGGCGATTTGGATTTTTGGCGATTTGGATTTTTGGCGATTTGGATTTTTGGCGATTTGGATTTTTGGCGATTTGGATTTTTGGCGATTTGGATTTTTGGCGATTTGGATTTTTGGCGATTTGGATTTTTGGCGATCGCCAATTTTGGCGATTTGGATTTTTGACGATTTGGATTTTTGGCGATCGCCAATTTTGGCGATTTGGATTTTTGGCGATTTGGATTTTTGGCGATTTGGATTTTTGGCGTTTTGGATTTTTGGCGATTTGGATTTTTGGCGATTTGGATTTTTGGCGTTTTGGATTTTTGGCGATTTGGATTTTTGGCGATTTGGATTTTTGGCGATTTGGATTTTTGGCGATTTGGATTTTTGGCGATTTGGATTTTTGGCGAACGCCAATTTTGGCGATTTGGATTTTTGGCGATTTGGATTTTTGGCGATTTGGATTTTTGGCGATTTGGATTTTTGGCGATTTGATTTGGATTTTTGGCGATCGCCAATTTTGGCGATTTGGATTTTTGGCGATTTGGATTTTTGGCGATTTGGATTTTTGGCGATTTGGATTTTTGGCGATTTGGATTTTTGGCGATTTGGATTTTTGGCGATTTGGATTTTTGGCGATTTGGATTTTTGGCGATTTGGATTTTTGGCGATTTGGATTTTTGGCGATTTGGATTTTTGGCGATTTGGATTTTTGGCGATTTGGATTTTTGGCGATCGCCAATTTTGGCGATTTGGATTTTTGGCGATTTGGATTTTTGGCGATCGCCAATTTTGGCGATTTGGATTTTTGGCGATCGCCAATTTTGGCGATTTGGATTTTGGCGATCGCCAATTTTGGCGATTTGGATTTTTGGCGATTTGGATTTTTGGCGATTTGGATTTTTGGCGATTTGGATTTTTGGCGATTTGGATTTTTGGCGATTTGGATTTTGGCGATCGCCATTTTGGCGATTTGGATTTTTGGCGATTTGGATTTTTGGCGATCGCCAATTTTGGCGATTTGGATTTTTGGCGATCGCCAATTTGGCGATTTGGATTTTTGGCGATCGCCAATTTTGGCGATTTGGATTTTTGGCGATCGCCAATTTTGGCGATTTGGATTTTGGCGATCGCCAATTTTGGCGATTTGGATTTTTGGCGATCGCCAATTTTGGCGATTTGGATTTTTGGCGTTTTGGATTTTGGCGATTTGGATTTTTGGCGATTTGGATTTTTGGCGATTTGGATTTTTGGCGATTTGGATTTTTGGCGATTTGGATTTTTGGCGATCGCCAATTTTGGCGATTTGGATTTTTGGCGTTTTGGATTTTTGGCGATTTGGAAAATTGGCTATCGCCAAAAATCCAAATCGCCAAAATTGGCGATCGCCAAAAATCCAAATCGCCAAAAATCCAAATCGCCAAAATTGGCGTTCGCCAAAAATCCAAATCGCCAAAAATCCAAATCGCCAAAATTGGCGTTCGCCAAAAATCCAAATCGCCAAAAATCCAAATCGCCAAAAATCCAAATTGCCAAAAATCCAAATCGCCAAAAATCCAAATCGCCAAAAATCCAAATCGCCAAAATTGGCGATCGCCCAAAATCCAAATCGCCAAAAATCCAAATCGCCAAAAATCCAAATCGCCAAAAATCCAAATTGCCAAAAATCCAAATCGCCAAAAATCCAAATCGCCAAAATTGGCGATCGCCAAAAATCCAAATCGCCAAAAATCCAAATCGCCAAAATTGGCGATCGCCCAAAATCCAAATCGCCAAAAATCCAAATCGCCAAAAATCCAAATCGCCAAAAATCCAAATCGCCAAAAATCCAAATCGCCAAAATTGGCGATCGCCAAAAATCCAAATCGCCAAAAATCCAAATCGCCAAAAATCCAAATCGCCAAAATTGGCGATCGCCAAAAATCCAAATCGCCAAAATTGGCGATCGCCAAAAATCCAAATCGCCAAAAATCCAAATCGCCAAAAATCCAAATCGCCAAAAATCCAAATCGCCAAAATTGGCTATTGCCAAAAATCCAAATCGCCAAAATTGGCGATCGCCAAAAATCCAAATCGCCAAAATTGGCGATCGCCAAAAATCCAAATCGCCAAAATTGGCGATCGCCAAAAATCCAAATCGCCAAAAATCCAAATAGCCAAAAATCCATATCGCCAAAATTGGCGATCGCCAAAAATCCAAATCGCCAAAATTGGCGATCGCCAAAAATCCAAATCGCCAAAAATCCAAATCGCCAAAAATCCAAATCGCCAAAAATCCAAATCGCCAAAAATCCAAATCGCCAAAAATCCAAATCGCCAAAAATCCAAATCGCCAAAAATCCATATCGCCAAAATTGGCGATCGCCAAAAATCCAAATCGCCAAAATTGGCGATCGCCAAAAATCCAAATCGCCAAAAATCCAAATCGCCAAAAATCCAAATCGCCAAAAATCCAAATCGCCAAAAATCCAAATCGCCAAAAATCCAAATCGCCAAAAATCCAAATCGCCAAAAATCCAAATCGCCAAAAATCCAAATCGCCAAAAATCCAAATCGCCAAAAATCCAAATCGCCAAAATTGGCGATCGCCAAAAATCCAAATCGCCAAAAATCCAAATCGCCAAAAATCCAAATTGCCAAAATTGGCGATCGCCAAAAATCCAAATCGCCAAAAATCCAAATCGCCAAAAATCCAAATCGCCAAAATTGGCGATCGCCAAAAATCCAAATCGCCAAAAATCCAAATCGCCAAAATTGGCGATCGCCAAAAATCCAAATCGCCAAAAATCCAAATCGCCAAAAATCCAAATTGCCAAAATTGGCGATCGCCAAAAATCCAAATCGCCAAAAATCCAAATCGCCAAAAATCCAAATCGCCAAAATTGGCGATCGCCAAAAATCCAAATCGCCAAAATTGGCGATCACCAAAAATCCAAATCGCCAAAATTGGCGATCGCCAAAAATCCAAATCGCCAAAATTGGCGATCGCCAAAAATCCAAATCGCCAAAATTGGCGATCGCCAAAAATCCAAATTGCCAAAAATCCAAATCGCCAAAAATCCAAATCGCCAAAAATCCAAATCGCCAAAATTGGCTATTGCCAAAAATCCAAATCGCCAAAATTGGCGATCGCCAAAAATCCAAATCGCCAAAATTGGCGATCGCCAAAAATCCAAATCGCCAAAATTGGCGATCGCCAAAAATCCAAATCGCCAAAATTGGCGATCGCCAAAAATCCAAATCGCCAAAATTGGCGATCGCCAAAAATCCAAATCGCCAAAATTGGCGATCGCCAAAAATCCAAATCGCCAAAAATCCAAATCGCCAAAATTGGCGATCGTCAAAAATCCAAATCGCCAAAATTGGCGATCGCCAAAAATCCAAATCGCCAAAAATCCAAATCGCCAAAATTGGCGATCGCCAAAAATCCAAATCGCCAAAAATCCAAATCGCCAAAAATCCAAATCGCCAAAAATCCAAATCGCCAAAAATCCAAATCGCCAAAAATCCAAATCGCCAAAAATCCAAATCGCCAAAAATCCAAATCGCCAAAAATCCAAATCGCCAAAATTGGCGATCGCCAAAAATCCAAATCGCCAAAAATCCAAATCGCCAAAAATCCAAATCGCCAAAAATCCAAATCGCCAAAAATCCAAATCGCCAAAAATCCAAATCGCCAAAAATCCAAATCGCCAAAAATCCAAATCGCCAAAATTGGCGATCGCCAAAAATCCAAATCGCCAAAAATCCAAATCGCCAAAAATCCATATCGCCAAAATTGGCGATCGCCAAAAATCCAAATCGCCAAAATTGGCGATCGCCAAAAATCCAAATCGCCAATTTTGGCGATTTGGATTTTTGGCGATCGCCAATTTTGGCGATTTGGATTTTTGGCGATCGCCAATTTTGGCGATATGGATTTTTGGCGATTTGGATTTTTGGCGATTTGGATTTTTGGCGATCGCCAATTTTGGCGATTTGGATTTTTGGCGATTTGGATTTTTGGCGATTTGGATTTTTGGCGATTTGGATTTTTGGCGATTTGGATTTTTGGCGATTTGGATTTTTGGCGATTTGGATTTTTGGCGATTTGGATTTTTGGCGATCGCCAATTTTGGCGATTTGGATTTTTGGCGATTTGGATTTTTGGCGATTTGGATTTTTGGCGATTTGGATTTTTGGCGATTTGGATTTTTGGCGATTTGGATTTTTGGCGATTTGGATTTTTGGCGATTTGGATTTTTGGCGATTTGGATTTTTGGCGATCGCCAATTTTGGCGATTTGGATTTTTGGCGATTTGGATTTTTGGCGATCGCCAATTTTGGCGATTTGGATTTTTGACGATCGCCAATTTTGGCGATTTGGATTTTTGGCGATTTGGATTTTTGGCGATCGCCAATTTTGGCGATTTGGATTTTTGGCGATCGCCAATTTTGGCGATTTGGATTTTTGGCGATCGCCAATTTTGGCGATTTGGATTTTTGGCGATCGCCAATTTTGGCGATTTGGATTTTTGGCGATCGCCAATTTTGGCGATTTGGATTTTTGGCGATCGCCAATTTTGGCGATTTGGATTTTTGGCAATAGCCAATTTTGGCGATTTGGATTTTTGGCGATTTGGATTTTTGGCGATTTGGATTTTTGGCAATTTGGATTTTTGGCGATCGCCAATTTTGGCGATTTGGATTTTTGGCGATCGCCAATTTTGGCGATTTGGATTTTTGGCGATCGCCAATTTTGGCGATTTGGATTTTTGGTGATCGCCAATTTTGGCGATTTGGATTTTTGGCGATCGCCAATTTTTGGCGATTTGGATTTTTGGCGATTTGGATTTTTGGCGATTTGGATTTTTGGCGATCGCCAATTTTGGCAATTTGGATTTTTGGCGATTTGGATTTTTGGCGATTTGGATTTTTGGCGATCGCCAATTTTGGCGATTTGGATTTTTGGCGATTTGGATTTTTGGCGATCGCCAATTTTGGCGATTTGGATTTTTGGCGATTTGGATTTTTGGCGATTTGGATTTTTGGCGATCGCCAATTTTGGCAATTTGGATTTTTGGCGATTTGGATTTTTGGCGATTTGGATTTTTGGCGATCGCCAATTTTGGCGATTTGGATTTTTGGCGATTTGGATTTTTGGCGATTTGGATTTTTGGCGATTTGGATTTTTGGCGATTGGATTTTTGGCGATTTGGATTTTTGGCGATTTGGATTTTTGGCGATTTGGATTTTTTGGCGATTTGGATTTTTGGCGATTTGGATTTTTGGCGATTTGGATTTTTGGCGATCGCCAATTTTGGCGATTTGGATTTTTGGCGATCGCCAATTTTGGCGATATGGATTTTTGGCGATTTGGATTTTTGGCGATTTGGATTTTTGGCGATTTGGATTTTTGGCGATTTGGATTTTTGGCGATTTGGATTTTTGGCGATTTGGATTTTTTGGCGATTTGGATTTTTGGCGATCGCCAATTTTGGCGATTTGGATTTTTGGCGATCGCCAATTTTGGCGATATGGATTTTTGGCTATTTGGATTTTTGGCGATTTGGATTTTTGGCGATCGCCAATTTTGGCGATTTGGATTTTTGGCGATCGCCAATTTTGGCGATTTGGATTTTGGCGATCGCCAATTTTGGCGATTTGGATTTTTGGCAATAGCCAATTTTGGCGATTTGGATTTTTGGCGATTTGGATTTTTGGCGATTTGGATTTTTGGCGATTTGGATTTTTGGCGATCGCCAATTTTGGCGATTTGGATTTTTGGCGATCGCCAATTTTGGCGATTTGGATTTTTGGCGATTTGGATTTTTGGCGATTTGGATTTTTGGCGATCGCCAATTTTGGCGATTTGGATTTTATGGCGATTTGGATTTTTGGCGATTTGGATTTTGGCGATTTGGATTTTTGGCGATTTGGATTTTGGGCGATCGCCAATTTTGGCGATTTGGATTTTTGGCGATTTGGATTTTTGGCGATCGCCAATTTTGGCGATTTGGATTTTGGCGATTTGGATTTTTGGCAATTTGGATTTTTGGCGATTTGGATTTTTGGCGATTTGGATTTTTGGCGATTTGGATTTTGGGCGATCGCCAATTTTGGCGATTTGGATTTTTGGCGATTTGGATTTTTGGCGATTTGGATTTTTGGCAATTTGGATTTTT
This sequence comes from Oscheius sp. DF5033, assembly GCA_964036215.1. Taxonomy (NCBI): domain Eukaryota; kingdom Metazoa; phylum Nematoda; class Chromadorea; order Rhabditida; family Rhabditidae; genus Oscheius; species Oscheius sp. DF5033. Next base: position 1,026 of record CAXIWN010000041.1, on the reverse strand, counting down.
GGCGATTTGGATTTTTGGCGATTTGGATTTTTGGCGAACGCCAATTTTGGCGATTTGGATTTTTGGCGATTTGGATTTTTGGCGAACGCCAATTTTGGCGATTTGGATTTTTGGCGATTTGGATTTTGGCGATCGCCAATTTTGGCGATTTGGATTTTTGGCGATAGCCAATTTTCCAAATCGCCAAAAATCCAAAACGCCAAAAATCCAAATCGCCAAAATTGGCGATCGCCAAAAATCCAAATCGCCAAAAATCCAAATCGCCAAAAATCCAAATCGCCAAAAATCCAAATCGCCAAAAATCCAAATCGCCAAAAATCCAAAACGCCAAAAATCCAAATCGCCAAAATTGGCGATCGCCAAAAATCCAAATCGCCAAAATTGGCGATCGCCAAAATCCAAATCGCCAAAATTGGCGATCGCCAAAAATCCAAATCGCCAAAATTGGCGATCGCCAAAAATCCAAATCGCCAAATTGGCGATCGCCAAAAATCCAAATCGCCAAAATTGGCGATCGCCAAAATCCAAATCGCCAAAAATCCAAATCGCCAAAATTGGCGATCGCCAAAAATCCAAATCGCCAAAAATCCAAATCGCCAAAAATCCAAATCGCCAAAAATCCAAATCGCCAAAATCCAAATCGCCAAAAATCCAAATCGCCAAAATTGGCGATCGCCAAAAATCCAAATCGCCAAAATTGGCGATCGCCAAAAATCCAAATCGCCAAAATTGGCGATCGCCAAAAATCCAAATCGCCAAAAATCCAAATCGCCAAAATTGGCGATCGCCAAAAATCCAAATCGCCAAAAATCCAAATCGCCAAAAATCCAAATCGCCAAAAATCCAAATCGCCAAAAATCCAAATCGCCAAAAATCCAAATCGCCAAAAATCCAAATCGCCAAAAATCCAAATCGCCAAAAATCCAAATCGCCAAAAATCCAAATCGCCAAAAATCCAAATCGCCAAAAATCCAAATCGCCAAAAATCCAAATCGCCAAAATTGGCGATCGCCAAAAATCCAAATC